>ML110758.1:29701-53366 GCA_003697995.1 Taxidea taxus jeffersonii
CTCTCTGCCTGCCTCTCTGCCTATGTGTGATCGATCTCTCTCTCTCTGTCAAATAAATAAATACAATCTTTTAAAAATTTATTTATTTATTTAAAAGATTGTATTTATTTATTTGACAGAGAGAGAGTTCACAAGTAGGAAGAGAGGCAGGCAGAGAGAGAGGAGGAAGCAGGCTCCCCGCTGAGCAGAGAGCCGGATACGGGGCTCAATCCCAGGACCCTGAGATCATGACCTGAACCCAAGGGGCTTTAGGCCACTGAGCCACCCAGGCGCCCTATTTATTTATTTTAGAGAGCAGGGGTGGGTGGGGTGGAGGAAGAGGGAAAGAATCTTAAGCAGGCTACTTGCCCAGGGTGGAGCCTGATGTGGGGCTTGATATCATGACCCTGAGATCATGACCTTAGCTGAAATCAAGATTCAGATGCTTAACTGACTGAGTCACACAGGTGCCCCTTGGAAACTTTTTTTAAAAGATGGTTTAAATTAAGTAGTAGTAGTATTGGTGTCCACGGAATACTGCCTTGGTAGTACTGCTTTATGGAGTTTGATAAATTAAAAGAGCAATGGGTACATATTTGTGAGTAAAAGAAACACCCAGTTAAGTACTGCCAACAGAGCAGAGCGGCTCCAGGCAGAAGAGTATCTCTGTCTGTTTTACTTCTGCAGATGGCTCTTTGCCATTCACATTGGGGAGGAATAAGTAATCTTTTTTTTAAGGGATAAGTAATTTTATTTTATTATTTTTTTAAAAAGATTTTATTTATTTATTTGACAGACAGATCACAAGCAGGCAGAGAGGCAGGCAGAGAGAGAGGAAGGGAAGCAGGCTCCCTGCTGAGCAGAGAGCCGGGTGTGGGGCTTGATCACAGGACCGTGGGATCATGACCTGAGCGGAAGGCAGAGGCTTTTTTTTTTTAAAGATTTTAATTTATTTAACAGAGAGAGAGATCACAAATAGAGAGGCAGGCAGAGAAAGAGGGGGGAAGCAGGCTCCCCTCTGAGCAGAGAGGCCGATGCAGGGCTTGATCCCAGGACCCTGAGATCATGACCCCAGCTGAAGGCAGAGGCCCAACCCACCGAGCCACCCACGTGCCCCCTGAAGGCAGAGGCTTTAACCCACTGAGCCACCCAGGCGCCCCTAAGGGATAAGTAATTTTAATGAACAATTTTATTTGGGACTGCCTGATACTGTGGTTTCCAGTCCCGCATGGACTGTTCTGTCTCACTTTATGCTGTGCTAATCTCTCCCAGCACTCATACTATTCACGTAGCTCTGAAATGATTTGGAACGTACCTTACACTTCATTCAGTGTGGACTGATAGTGGCTTATGTTGTACCTGTCAACCGGGTTGTGTAGACAGGGCTGCTCCAGTCTTTGTTTTTTTTTTTTTTGTTTGTTTGTTTTGTTTTAAGATTTGTTTATTTTATGGGGGTTGAGGGGCAGAGGGAGAGAGAATCCTCAAGCAGACTGATTGCTGAGTGTGGAGTCCGTGTGGGGCTTGATCCCAGGACCCCGAGATCATGACCTGAGTGGAAATCAAGAGTCAGATGCTCAACTGACTGAGCCAGTCTTTATCTTAATGGCATGGAAATTCAAAGAAAACCTGGACTGCTCCCAATACTCACTGTTTTGTGTGTGTGTGTGTGTGTGTGTGTTTCAAAAGCAGTTGCTTAGGCATGCTATGTGGAGTATAAAACATGTGTTCCTGAGAGAGAAAAATTAAATTTAAAATTAAATAAATCTTACTTACTTTTTCCCAAAGAACAGAGTTGGACGGGACCTCAGGGACCATCTAGTAAAACAGTCAGCCATGGCACATGATTGTCACCCTTTGCTTGAACACTGCAGTGACTGGTAGACAGCTTGGTCTATGAACTGTTGTTGGTTTTTTCCCTCCTCAGCTTGCGGAAGGAGCTAATGCTGCATATTTGCAGTTGCTGAACCTCTTTGCCTATGGAACATACCCAGATTACATAGGTGAGTTGGTTAAGATCTTCCAAAGACTTTTCTTAATTGTGTCACTCTATTTGGACATACTGCCTCCATGAGGATCACTAAGGTCTGAGATATAAAGAATGGGATGGGAACTTTCTGACCTGGCTGTTTCCCACTTTACTCTGCACTGTAGGTGACCTTGTGTGAGGTCATTATCTTCTCACCCTTTATTTTTCTCTGTGGGTAAAAGTGGGACTATGTTTATGCTTATGTGTAAATATAGTCCTTGTTTTCCAGAAGAGATTTTTGAGGACTTGTGTTTGTAGAACACTTGAAATGTTGTGAAGTGTCAGAATACCCATGTGTAAAGTACTCAAGAAATTTAAGTATTATCAGAATAATGTCACTATATTGAAGAAGATTTGGAAAATAGGACACAAAGTCACTTGTAGTTGATCACCATTAAACTACTGTTAGCATTATGGTGCTGGACTTTTCCCCCTTGTGCTTTCTGTTATGTAGGTGTCATTTAGTTTGTATATGATATTGTGTCTTTTTTCATTTACTTCATAGGCATTTATTCATATTTTACATCTTTCTAGTCATTTTTAACATTTTATAATCTAAAACTCCATATTTGGTCCATTCTCTCTTGTAGGTCATTTGAATCTTTTTTTCCTTTTCTTTCTCCTTTTTTTTTTTTTTTTAGAGATTTTATTTTTAAGTAATCTCCACACCCAAAATGGGGCTCAAACTCACGACCCCAAGATCAAATATCACACTTTCCACTGACTGAGCCAGCTGGGCCCTTGGTCATTTGAGTCATTTTGTATTAGGATCTTAAGTATCAGGGATGAGGTGAATGCACTTCTAAACAGTAACTTACCTTCCACCCAAGCCATTTTTGTTTGGCTTCCCTAGTTTTTGTTGATATGACAAAGGCCTCTTAGTTTACTTTAATGGTATGACTCAGGGCCTACCCTACTATATCCCAGACTTCTTTTTCCCTTTCTTTCCTCCTGGTCACTTGTACCTACTCTGTGCTATGTCATCTGGACAGTTTGCCACGTGTTAGTTTATCTTGACCTTTGCTTTGTTCCAATGAGTGTGTCTTCTGTTTCCATCCTCACTAAAGGGACAACATTGCACAGACTCTGGAACCAGACTGCCTGAATTATATTGTAGCTCCACTTCCACTACTTATGGGTACTTTGGCAAATTAAATGATCTCCACTCCAGTTTCCTTATCTGTCAGATGGGAGTAATAATAGAGATCCACAGTCATTTACCTGCCCTCCTTGGGCTAGATGCTTTGGAATTTAGAATTTCGGGGATTCTAAACAGGTAATATGATGCATATGCTCTTTTTTTTTTTTTTAAAGATTTTATTTATTAAAATGCTGGGTTTTTTTTTTAAAGATTTTATTTATTTATTTGAGAGAGCAAGAGAGAGAAAGAGCATGAGGAAGGGAGCAAGAGAGACAAGGAGTAGCAGACGCCCCGCTGAGCAGGTAGCCTGTTGCAGGACTCGATCCCAAGACCCTAGGATCATGACCTGAGCTGCAGGCACACAGAGCCACCCAGGCACCCCTGCATATGCCTTTTTATGTAACACTTCCAAGATGTGGGCAACACCTGTATCCAGTATTTAGTTGCATCCACAGTTTGGAACTAAACAAATGAAGTTGTACAACAAGTGGGATTAAAAGCCTGCTTCAGCTGAGGTCAGGAATTGCCACCAGATGAATTTCAGCAGCATGCCCAAGAAAAAATCAGCTTGGATTCACCTTTTTTGGAATCTAAGATTATGGATAAGGAATTGAAGGCATTTGGGATCTTTCTTGCGAGGTTGTTGTGAGGACCGACTGGGTGTGTGTGTACATGTGCCCTGTAGCTGCTGCCATTGCTCTCACTAGCACTACTGTTTTTTTTTTTTTCTTTAAAGATTTTATTTATTTATTTGACAGAGAGAGACAGCGAGAGAGGGAACACAAGCAGGGGGAGTGGGAGAGGGAGATGCAGGCTTCCCAACGAGCAGGGAGCCCGATTCGGGGCTTGATCCCAGGACCTTGGGACCATGACCCAAGCCAAAGGTAGATGCTTAATGACTGAGACATCTAGGTACCCTATCACTACTGCTATTACTATAATTTTGCCCATTCTTTAAGGCTCATCTCAAACTCCATCTTTCTTTTTCTTTCCTGTCCTTCCCAAGATGGTCACTTGTACTCTTGATCACAAGTACTCACTTGTACTCTTCCTTTCTCTGTTTTTTTTCCTTTTCTCTCCTTCTTCCCTCCCCCTCAGCCTCTTGTTCTCTCCTAGTAGTTTGTACCTTTCTTCCAGTGGTTCTGTCTTGCATCTGAAGCTGTTGAAATACCCAATTGTAAGACTGAGGGCAAGTCCAAGGCCCTTGAGTTTCACAAGTCTGGTGGCCTGACAAGGCCCATCTTACCTATCCTTAACTTCCCTGAATCACTTAAGACCTGGCATAGCATATAACAGATTCCCAGTGAAGACATGCTGACCTTAATTGAATGTCACACAGGGCACAGATAGTATTCCATTTAGATGATTGTCTTATCGTTTGTGCATTCATGCCTGGCTTTTCAGGAGTACATGGTCTTCCGGAGAAGACAGGAGTTGCTTGTGGAACATTTGCTTCATGAATAAGTGCAGAGTCATGACAGTGAATCAATAGTAGATTTGGTGTGGGGAGTTGGTGAGCTTAGTCCATAAAGCAGTTCTAATTTTATTTTGTGTCTTGATTTTTGTGGTGGGTGGGACTGAGCAGCCAACAAGGAGAGCCTGCCAGAACTGAGCACAGCTCAGCAGAACAAGCTGAAACACCTTACCATCGTGAGCTTGGCGTCAAGAATGAAGGTACAGTGCCGAACCTCTTCCTCTCTTGCTCCTCACCCTCAGGCAGGTGTCGCACTGGCATCGGTGTGTGAGCTCCCAGCTATTGCAGGGTAGTCATACCATGAATGCGTAAAATTGGCTTGGCAAAGGATAACAGAGATAAAGATAACAATTAAAATAGTGTAGATAAGTGTTCACCATTTCTTTCAGGAAAAGTATGCCCAGGAGACCTTGTGAATCAGCAGGTCTCAGTTCTCGCACGTTGTGGTGACTCACTGGGTGTGAACATTTTGCCATACCAAAGGGAGACTGATAGGTAGTTTTCAAATGAGGGCATCTCAAGGCAAGTTAGCCCCTTCATCTGTTGCTTAGTGCACTTCACAGTCCTGATGCAGGACCCTGGGATCATGACCTGAGCCGAAGGCAGAGGCTTAACCCATTGAGCCACCCAGGTGCCCATATGCTATCTCTAGATGCTAACCTTCTGTAAGATAACCACTCCATTGTATCTGAGTTCTCTGCCCAACTTGATTTAGAAGAGGCCTTGCAGCCAGCTTCTCCTAGCCATTAACAAAGAAGAGCCAGATTTGGTTAAATTACAGTTGATTTTGGTTCTCTGCCCAATCCTGGCATAAGTGTCTCAAGTTTTTTTTTAAAGATTTTATTTATTTATTTGACAGACAGAGATCACAAGTAGGCAGAGAGGCAGGCAGAGATAGAATGGAGGAAGTAGGCTCCCTGCGGAGCAGAGAGCCCGATGCGGGGCTCGATCCCAGGACGTTGGGATCATGACCTGAGCCAAAGGCAGAGGCTTTAGCCCACTGAGCCACCCAGGCGCTCCGAGTGTCTCAAGTTTTTGAGGGGCTTTGCCACTGGAGGTTTGCCTTTTGTATCCCCCTCTGTGACTGAGTGTGAGAGATGGGAATTTGTTCTTGCATTGCCATTTCAGTTGCTGAGACCATTACCTGGTGTAATGCCAGATTTCTGATTCCCAGTCTGACATTTTGGGTAGGAGGCCTGTTTTTTTTTTTTTTTTAAGACATTATTTATTTATTTGACAGAGATCACAAGTAGGCAGAGAGGCAGGCAGAGAGAGAGGAAGGGAAGCAGGCTCCCCGCTGAGCAGAGAGCCCAATGTGGGGCTCGAACCCAGGATGCTGAGATCATGACCTGAGCTGAAGGCAGAGGCTTTAACCCACTGAGCCACCCAGGCGCCCTAGGAGGCCTGTTTTCTTAGGAAAGGAGGACCTGACCTCTCTCTCTCTCTTTTTTTTTTTTTTTTTGGCCTGATCATGGATTTCTCAAGTGTAGCAAAGAGTAGGAGTAACTTTTTTTTTGTGACCTGTCACTATAAGCCCATCTACATCCCTGGGTTTCAGACCTTTAGTTGTAGAAAACCCCTCTAGGTATGTTTACTGTCAATCTCTTGTTTGTATACCTCGTCCTCCTGTCTGTTTTTGAGATTTGATTGCTGTGTTAACTTCCAAACTAGAATTGGTGTGTCCAGAAAACTGGATATCTAGATATACATTTGTCTTGGATAAATGCAAAATGTTGGTATAGCCTAGTAAGGGACTGTTGTTGGGGAATTGACACTGGTTGCAAGAGTCAGAGAAAACAGATGTAAACTTCAGGATGACCCCTGAGCTGGCAGTACCCACTGGCCACCAGTAGGTGCTCCATTGAGCAGGCAGCCCGTTCTCTCCACTGTCTGAAATTGTTCTAAGTTTGATGATCTGGCATTTTATGTCACGTCTGCAAGCTTCCAGAAGGTGGCATAGTGGCACACACTGAGTATTTCCCATTCTTCTCTGGGACACTTTTTTTTTTTTTTTTTTTTTTAAGATTTATTTACTTATTTGTCAGAGCGCATGCACGCAAAGCAGTGGGAGCAGCAGCAGGCAGGAGGAGAAGCAGGCTCCCCACTGAGCAAGGAGCCTGATGTGGGACTTGATCCCAGGATGTTGGGATCATGACCTGAACTGAAGGCAGATGCTTAACCAACTGAGATACCCAGGCATCCCTCTGGGACACTTTCTAAGAGTACTTCACAACATGAAAGCTAAAGGCTGGGTGAAGTCCAGGACTCACATTTATCTAAGTCTTGTTGCCATAGATATTAATAATTACCACGAGGCTGCATTTCCCAAACCCCTGAGACACGTGTACACCTGTGTTTTCCTTAACCCTTGTCAATGGTTTTTATAAATACCGCATGGCTTTATCTGCAGTGTATCCCCTACTCCGTGCTGCTGAAGGACCTGGAGATGCGGAATCTCCGGGAACTAGAAGACCTCATCATTGAGGCTGTCTACACTGACATCATCCAGGGGAAGCTGGACCAGCGAAACCAGCTGCTGGAAGTGGATTTCTGCATTGGCCGTGACATCCGAAAGAAGGATATCAATAATATTGTCAAGACCTTGCATGAATGGTGAGGCTGAAAAAAGGAGGGGTCACCTCTCACTAGGGAAGGGGATGTATGGCATGGCATGCCCTTTGTGCCTCTGCTTCGGGAACTAGTCTCCCATTATCAGCTGGGGCTGCTTGGGGGCTGGAGCCTTAGGACACTAAGCCAGGGAGTGGGGCTGCACTGGGGCCCAGAGCTGTGTGGCCACAGAATTCCTTCAGGGGGCTATTTAATAGCAGGCTTGGCAGGTGGAGCCTCTGAAGCCTAGCCGTGTGACACAGATCCAGTGCTTTGCACACTCAGCCTCTGAGTCTGACCAAGCTCAGGAAATTAGTGTTGCTCAGATTCCATATATACGAGAATCCATGTTCAGTATCAGTAACTTTGGGCTAGTATTGGTAAAACGTGAGGGATAGTGAAGACAAGGGGTGGGTTATCTGAAGTGGGAATACAGACCCACACATAGACTATTTGATGATCATATTCTGGTATATAAGAAGAAGTGGGACATTTGCATGTTCTCTATTTTTTGCATGTTGTCTATTTTAATTAAATTTAATGTTTGCAAGAGCTTTGGACATTCTCCAAGGATTTGTTATAGAGTTATTAAAATGATTTGGAGTTTATAAAGCCAGATAGGCCCACTTGGAGGAGAGTTTTTAGCTGAGTTTTGAAGGAGGGCAGAGTTAGGGCCTAGTTGGAGGTGAGGAGAGCATGTCCCCAGACAGGCACGTGATGTTGTTGGAAATCATGAAGCAGAGCAGACAGGTTGTGTGCAGACAGGGAACTGGATACTGGTGCTGCCCACATCTTGAAAGTGTTACATAAAGAGGCATATGCCTGGGTGGCTCAGTCATTAAGCATCTGCCTTCGGCTCAGGTCATGATCCTAGGTTCCTGGGCTCGAGCTCCACTTTGGGCTCCTTGCTTAGGGGGAAGCCTGCTTCTTCCTCTTCCACTGCCCCTGCTTGTGTTCCCTCCCTTGCTTTCTCTCTCTCTGTCAAATAAATAAATAAAAACTTAAAAATAAAATAGACTGAAACATTTCAGGTATGAGTGGCCCAGCTTTGACTCCTGACACCCTATCCAGACCCCTCCAAGTTCCCCTCACTTCAGCTACTATTGGACCCCAGGGCGTGTGCTGTCCACTTCTTACCTCAGGTTCTGTCCCAAGTGTGGCCCCAAGCACCTTCCCTTTACAGTATCTGACACAGGCAGGAACTTTCAAAAGATTATAAAAGTGTTCAGTCAGAATAAATAGGAAATAAACTTAGAAAAAACCCCTCGCGGGAAATGCCCTAGCATGCAAATCTCGGCCTCCCACCCTACTGTGGCGGCTGCCTTACTCCATCTTTGAGATGACTGATGCTGTTTCCATGCCCATGGTTGCCTCGCTTCACTGGATTTCCACCTGGAGGTGCCATCCTAACCCCATCCCAGGATATTTCTAGTACAGATTCTTAGAGCATGTGTTGAGGCACTGGAGTTAGATTTGAAACAAAATTGTTAGGGAGAGCAGCACTCCAAATACAGCAGAATGTTTGCAGTTAGACTTTGAGGTAGAGGGTAAATGTGTATTCACTGTACTATTCTTTCAACTTTTTTTTTTTTTTTAGCTTTTAACATTTTCAAAATAAAAGTGGGGAAATGAAGTAATGAGGGGAATGACAATTAGGAAGTAACAAACTTTTTTTTTCCCCCATTTTATTTATTCATTTATTTTAGAGAAGCGCAGAGGGAGGAGCAGAGGTAGAGGGACAAACAGACTCTGCATTGAGCGTGGAGCTCCATGCAGGGCTCAATCCTGTGGCCTCAGATCATGACCTGAGCCTAAATCAAGAACTTTGTGGCACAGTCTGTTAGGTGTCTGCTTTCAGCTCAGGTCATGATCTCAGGGTCCTGGGATCAAGACCTGCATTGGGCTCCCTGCTCAGCAGGGAGTCTGCTTTTCCCTCTCCCTCTGACCCTTCTCCCTGTTTGTGCTCTCTCTCTGTCTCAAATAAATAAAATCTTAAAAAAAAAAATCAAGAGCCAGACGCTCAACTGACCGAGCCACCCAGGCATCTGGAAGTAACAAACTTCTGAGAAAAGGGCCAATGTTTAAAATAGGATGCTTATAGGGTACCTGTGTGGCTCAGTCAGTTAAGTGTCTGCCTTTGGCTCTGGTTATGATCATCAGGGTGCTGGGATCAAGCCTCACACTAGGCTTCCTGCTCAGTGGGGAGCCTGCTTCTCCTTCCTCTGCTGCTTCCCCTGCTTGTTCTCTCCCTCGCTTTCTGTCAAATAAATAAAATTTTTAAAATATTTAAAAAGATAAAATAGGTCGCTTTTAGAAAATCATTTTTTCCATTGAGAAAAGTGGTGAATCCATGCTATCTGTAAGATCTGTCCTAATTCCCTTAGTGGGGTACGTTCTGTAAACCTTTCTCATGGGATACAAAAGTTGACATTCAAGTGGTGCCTGGGTGGCTCAGTTGGCTAAAGCCTCTGCCTTTGGCTCAGGTCACAATCCCAGGGTCCTGGGATCAAGCCCTGCATCAGGCTCTCTGCTCAGCAGGGAGCCTGCTTCCTCCTCTCTCTCTGCCACCTCTCTGCCTACTTGTGATCTCTCTGTCAAATAAATAAATAAAATCTTAAAAAAAAAGTTGACATTCAAGCTGTGTTCTAGGAAACTGTGTGTCTCCAGGTGCCCTGTATCATCAGAAATACTGGTTTTGGGAAGAGTGAAGGGCAAGAGCCTTCCTTGGCAGACAGGGTGTTAAAGGAAGTCCCTATCAGGAGTTGGGGACGGAGGTTTTGGAGACTAGAGGAGAGCTCCCAGGCCTTTCTGTGGCTCAAGGCTGGTTATCTCTGTTGTAGGTGCGATGGCTGCGAAGCAGTTCTGCTAGGCATCGAGCAGCAAGTTCTGCGAGCCAACCAGTACAAGGAGAACCACAGCCGAACTCAGCAGCAGGTAGAGGCAGAGGTAAGGAAGAGGACATCTGTTACCTGCTCCAGGGATCCCTGTTTGCTCGTTTTGTGATTCTTGGTATAGGTGCACCAGCCACCAACAAACAAGCAGTGGGCTAGTGGGGTACAGGTCACAGCTTTTCATGCTGTCTATCTCCTTTCTGATTCCTGGTGGTAGAGGGTGAACAGGCTCAGAGAGTGGAGAGTGTTGTCACTCCACAGTACACATGTACTTTGCAGCTGTAGAGCAAAAGAAACCAGTTTGGGAGTGGGTGTTAAAGATGGGTGAAAGGGTGGAGGAAGGGTTGCAGTGGGGTAAAGGCATGTTGGGCTTTGAGGCCCTGGTTCCGCTCTGCTTCTGAAGCTATGTGGTAGGTGCACTGTGTGCATTTTACTCTTGAAGCTACACACAGATATTACAACCTGTTAACATGCATGAAATTTCATGTTGAGAAAGGAAGGAAGGGAAAACATTTGGCAGATGAAATGCAAGTGAATAAAGTGTATGATTTTGGTTTTAGTGACACCTGGTTGTTCTGGACACATTTAGCATCTCAGAACACAGGCTCTAACCTTTGGGTTAATGGGAGCTCGTGTGCCTGTGGCCTTGGCACTTGCGGAGCAACCTCAGAATTTAGAGCCATAAACTAAAAATTGTGGCATTGGAAGTCCTTTTCTTTTCTTTCTTTCTTTCTTTTTTTTTTTTTAAAGATTATTTATTTATTTGACAGAGAGAGATCACAAGTAGGCAGAGAGGCAGGCAGAGAGAGAGGAGGAAGCAGGCTCCCTGCCAAGCAGAGAGCCCGATACGGGACTTGATCCCAGGACCCTGAGATCATGACCCGAGCCGAAGGCAGAGGCTTAACCCACTGAGCCACCCATGCACCCTGGAAGTCCTTTTCTAGTGTGATGGAGCTTGAAGTGTTCATGGTATTTAATAAGTTTTCTAAGTCGTGTGTCAAGGAGTATGGCAGAATGAGACCCAGAGTTACGTTCTTAAGAAACCTAAGAAAAGGGGGCGCCTGGGTGGCTCAGTGGGTTAAGGCCTCTGCCTTCGGCTCAGGTCAGATCCCAGGGTCCTGGGATCGAGCCCCGCATCGGGCTCTCCGCTCGGCAGGGAGCCTGCTTCCCTTCCTCTCTCTCTGCCTACTTCTGATCTCTGCCTGTCAAATAAATAAATAAAATCTTTAAAAAAAAAAAAGAAACCTAAGAAAAGGGATGCCTGGGTGGCTCAGTCGGTTAAGTGCCTGCCTTCAGCTCAGGTCATGATCCCAGGACCCTGGAGTCCCACGTTGTGGGGGGGCCGGGGAAGGGGAGGTCCTTGCTCAGCAGGGAGCCTGCTTCTCCCACTGCCTGCTCTGCCTTTTGCTTCCCTGCTTGTGCTCTCTCTGTCTTACAAAATAAATAAATAAAATATTTAATAAAAAAGAAACATAAGAAAAGTAGATGTGCCTTTCAAAGGGGGATTTGTGGAATTTGAGGATTTCCCTTACTCCATTATATGTATTCCTTGAGAATAAAATCTTATTTGTCTTTGTAAGACCAGCTCCTTGTCACATGCCTAACCCATAGTAGGTGTTCAAATTGTTTGTTGTACTGTGTATTTTCTGGTACACCCTGTGTGCCTGTGGATTGTCCAACTCCACTTTTCATGAACTAGAACACATTTATTTTGGGTACACACACACCCCTACATACGTACATGTACATACCAAGTCTGAATATCCAGGGCATAGTTTAATTTTTAACCCTACTTCTAGCCAAAGAAGTCTGAACTATATTTAATTTAGCATAAGCCAACGACAAATACAATTAGTATTTGTAAGCCTGCTGCTTCTCTATTAAGCTGTGTAATCCCTGTCTTGAATATTGTGGTCTCTTCTCTGAGCTGGGATTGATGTCTGAGCAGAGTAGGAAGTGCTAACCACTCTCTCTCATCCATTGATTCTTTCCTATAAGTTAAACCATGGGGAAAAAAAAAAACATGGAAATGAGTGAAGTTTGGGGGAGATGTTCCCACTGACCTGGGGTAGCCTGTATGAAGCAAACTGTCTTTAACCTGATGGCTGCTGGCAGCCCCGCTGTGCCCAGACTGTTGCTAATTGTGTGGTAGGTGGTGGGCTTGCATTGTGCTCACTAGCAAAAATGAATGCTGTTAGAAAAAAAAAAAAGAATGCTATTAATTTCAGAATTTTGAATGGTTCAGGTTCATTTCCATGACAAATGGCATCTGTTGAAAGAAGGCATTGACTGATGGTGAGGCATGACCAATACTTAGAGAACAGTGTAGGCTCTTAAATTACAGTTATTACAAAGAAAGAGAGAGCCAGTGCACATGCGTTTGCTCTCAGAGGCCCACTGTTGAAAAACCTCCGCTGTGGTCACTCTGCTGGCAGAGCCTGATGCTGCCACCAGGTGGCGGTAATAATCTGATTAAATTTGAGAGAAAGTTGAGGAAAAGACCAAGGCTACCTTCACCACCAGTTAAAACAATCTGCTGTCTTTTTTTTTTTTTTTAAAGATTTTATTTATTTGACAGAAATCACAAGTAGGCAGAGAGGCGGGCAGAGAGAGAGAGAGGAGGAAGCAGGCTCCCTGCTGAGCAGAGAGCTGAATGCGGGACTCAATCCCAAGACCCTGGGATCATGACCTGAACCGAAGGCAGAGGCTTTAATCCACTGAGCCACCCAGGCGCCCCAACAGTCTACTGTCTTGACAGTCTTCTAGAAAACCTGGAACAGACCAGTATGAGAAGAGAGGGAACATGGTCAAAACCCAGCACCTTGTCCATTTTCCATTAAGTAAGTGTATAATCTGGGTACTTAGTGTAGGATGCTGATCATTCCCCAGCATGAGGTGCATAGAAAGCTGTTTGTAGACTTGAAAACAAATCTACCAAGAACAAAGAGACAGAGGGAGAGGGGGAAGCAGATTCCTTGCTGAGCAGGGAACCCAACGACTCAGTGCTCGATCCTAGGATCCTGAGATCATGACCTCAGCCTAAGGCAGACGTTTGGCTGCGTGAGCCACACATGCACCCCGAGATGGTGTGTCTTGGACTGGCAGGACACTGGGTGAAGCCACGCTTGACTTAGGATGCCCTCTGTATTCACTGTCCCAGCCTGCAGTCCTCTGTTGATGCTCCTTTTAGGAAGATTGTAGTGCTGATGGAGAGGACAGCAGTTTAGGGCATGGCTGTTCCTACATCACAAAACGACAACACACCTAAGTAAAAGTTGGGCTTTAATCTAGTCAAGGCTCATTCTGCAGATGATAGACCTCTTCCAGGAACCTGGTGTTGGCCTCAATCACAGCACCTCTTCTTCTCTGTGTTGGGCCTGCCTCTCATCCAAGCTCCTGATTTTCTGACTGCTGAGAACTTTCGACCCTGACGACTCCCTTCTTCATAGAGAACCTGCCTGCTTCACAGAGAACATGGGGGTCATCAAACTGGGGAAGCACCTTTACCTCCACTTATTCTTTCCAATGCTTTTCCTACCCCTTTTCTTCCTCTCAGCTGGCTGAGGGACAAAAGCATAAAAGATTCTTTAGAACTGGTGTTGGGGGGCGCCTGGGTGGCTCAGTGGGTTAAAACCTCTGCCTTCAGCTCGGGTCATGGTCTCAGGGTCCTGGGATTGAGCCCCACATCGGGCTCTCTGCTCAGCGGGGAGCCTGCTTCCCCCTCTCTCTGACTATCTGCTGCCTACTTGTGATCTCTGTCTGTCAAATAAATAAATAAAATATTAAAAAGAAAAAACTGGTGTTGGGGAATGTGTGTGTAAACAGGCACAAGAGGGCACAGCTGGTAGAAGTACAAGATGATGTGATCTCTTTTCAAAAGGCAAGAGAACAGTAGTTGTTAAAATGTAAAACGTGCCAACCCTACAATCTGGGAAGTTCACTTCTAGGAATATGTCTTCCAGAGCTGTTCACAAGAGTACGAGCAGGTAAACATAGAAAACTGTTCTTGGCAGCACTGTACGTAAATGAAAAGCAAGCTGGGAACTAATTTAAAAAATTGTAGAACGTTCGTAACAGCACACAGATGATACCGAGGATGTGTGGAATGTGGAAAATGTTCAGAAGTTGCTTCAGTAATTTCGAGCCCTCCTTTGTCAAGTAAAGAAACGTGTGCTGAAGACCAGTATAATCCTCTTTTGCCAGTCCTGGTACTGTGTTTTCATCATTTATCACTGGTTAGCTGAAGTCCATCAAGAAGGCTCATGCAGCTGTATTCCCAAAGTGCCTGTGAAAATATTTCTAGTTTCATACATGAACAGTGGTTAACTGACTATAGCGTTGTTAAGGCCCCCTTTCTGTTTCTAAGGCCATTTGAACCAGTGCTTTCTCTCACCTGCTGTGTTGTACCTCTTTGCCTGATGGTCCACTTCCACTTGTTTAGGCCCTCTTTTCAACCAAGGAAGTGTTACGTTAGTTCCATTTTTTGCTAAACTCATTTCCATGTGAATTCTACGAGTAGCCCCTGCTTGCTTCTCCTCATCTGGCTTTCTAAAGATAATCACTGATTTTCTTGTAGAGGATTCTGGTTTCTTCCCTGGGTGGCCCCTGGTATGGTACAAACAAGTTTCAATGAGTTTTTGGCACTTACAGGCTGAGCACACTGATTCCGTGTCTCCCTCCAGGTTACCAACATTAAGAAGACACTCAAAGCCACCGCCTCCTCCTCGGCTCAGGAGATGGAGCAACAGTTGGCTGAACGGGAGTGTCCCCCTCATGCTGAGCAGAGGCAGCCCACCAAGAAGATGTCCAAAGTGAAAGGTCTGGTCTCCAGCCGCCACTAGGGCCGGCTGGGGCAGCTGGCACTCACCAGGCCTGGGTCAGGTGGGGAGGGGACACTGAGGGCCTATTTCCTCCCTTCTCTACCTTCAGTGAGTTCCAGACCTGCCCGTCCCCTCACCAGCACCTCCCACCCTGTTGGTACTGTTCCAGAAGAACCGTTAATCCTTTCCTCGTCCACCCCCTCCTCCCCCAGTTGTTCCTTCAGACTCAGGGGCTCCACTGATGCCATCCCAACAGGGTCAGACACTGCCCAGCTTCCCTCCAGGAGGTTCTTGTCTTTGTTTAAGGGCTGTCTCCCTCCCAGTTTTTCTTTTGCTCCATGTCATTTTGTCAGGCTGGTCATAAGCCAGAGGCAGCTTTAGCTGACCCACAGGGATGACCGCGAAGGAGGCTCCTCTCTGGGGAGGAGGGTCTGCCTTCTCCAGCCCCAAGTACCACAGGCCCACACTGGTGCAGGTGACCTCTAGCCGGGTATCAGATGCTTTCTTTTCCCTCTCCTGCCTTATTCCTTGTTGGCAGCTCCGATCAGGCCATGGAGGGATGTGATGCTGGGCTATGTTTACTAAACCTGCGGGTTTTCAGCCTCTTAAGCCCAGCTCCAATCTCTCATTAGTTGGGAGCACTGGGTTGACTAACCTCTGGTATGTGAGCACCAGTGGAGGGTGCTACGGGTCTGTTGGGTGGTAGAAGTTTCTTCCGGTTGGTGTTCTTTGCTGGCCATACTTCCTGCTGCCGCCTGACTCCTCAGACTGGTTTTCAGTGTGAAGGTCCCAGCTGCCGCCAGGGACTGTCTGCCGACACTTGCTCTTTCGAGATCTTTTATTCCTCCCAGAGATGTCCGAGCTGGGGATGGTAGTGCCGAGGGCCCTCTGTCTGGTGAAGGACCTGCTGCTGCTTCTGTCTCTCTTTCCACCCCTCCTTGGCTGATGACCCAGAGCCCTCTGATGATGGCATTCTCCTGGCAAGAGAAAAGGACTTGACTAGCCTTTCTGAACTTGAACAGTTTCAGGTTATATTTTAATTTTTTTTTTTGTACAGGTTCTGATTCTAATACATTTCAACATGCTTTTTTTCCCCCTTGTGTCAATATTTGTTATAAACTAATCGCCGGGGATTTTTCACCTGGTTGGAGGGTGGCGTGTGTGTTTTTGTGCGTGTTTTTTTTTTTTTTTTTTTTTTAAGGGGAGGTGGAGGTCCTGGACTGATATTAAAGTTCAATGACAGAAAAAGCACATTTTAGAACAAAAAAATAAAAGTGTAGATTTAATGTATGTGACTGGAGTGCGGGGTTGTGTAGCTGGTGGATCTGGAAGGTCTGGGATTAGGGTGGTTCAGGGAAAATGTGACACTTTCATTTCCGTTGTTAAACAATGGGTTTCCCCTTTTTCCAAACTGTCCAGCAGGTACTGAGTGTTGACTGAATGTCAACACAGTATTGTTTCCCTTTTCACCTGGTCTGTGTGTCCATAAACACATCTGCCCTACTGGAGAGTTTAACTCCCAAGGTATGTTTCATGAAACGCCTTGACAGATGTTCTGTGGAAAAGGGGTTCTGTTGTTAAATAAATTTCACTCATCCTACATCCCACATCCTCATGGGAAATTCATTTTAAGGTCTCAGAAAAGGCCTGGGTGAGAAAGCCTATTCCCACACTGATTTCACCACTAAATTCTTCTTGGTACTACTATCTAGTGGAAGACATTTTGAGGAAATTTTTGGAAACATTATCTGTTTCTCAAAAATACCTTCCAGCCTTGTAGGTTTGTTGTTGTTGTTTGTTGTTTTTTGTAAAGATTTTATTTATTTATTTGACGACAGAGATCACAAGTAGGCAGAGAGGCAGTCAGAGAGAGAGGAGGAAGCAGGCTCCCTGTTGAGCAGAGAGCCCCATGCAGGGCTCGATGCCAGGATCCTGAGATCATGACCTGAGCCGAAGGCAGAGGCTTAACCCACTGAGCCACCTAGACACCCCGAGCCTTGAAGGTTTTTACAGCTGTACTTTCTAGACCCAAAACAGGCACTCTCACTCTTGGCAAGTGGTCTTTCATCCTTATCTTTCCTAGTGGGGAGTGGACTAGGAAGAGTGGCTTGACTTGTGTGAAATGTGTGACCACTTGTTTGACTGCCCAGGGCCCCAAGGAGCCCTAGGTTCACCTTCTTTATGGTTCTGCTG
Source organism: Taxidea taxus jeffersonii (assembly GCA_003697995.1). Lineage (NCBI taxonomy): Eukaryota > Metazoa > Chordata > Mammalia > Carnivora > Mustelidae > Taxidea > Taxidea taxus. Next base: position 46,833 of record ML110758.1, read on the forward strand.
CTTGCTTGCTTAAAAATAGTAATGGCAGTCCTAAGAACACATCTGTGAAGTGCTCTGTAAAGTGTCCTTTATGTAAAATAAAGCCACTGAGTGCCGTCCTCTGAAACAGTCTCCCCAGGCTATAAGGGGGAGTATTGCTTTGGTTATCCTCACTTCACGTATGAGAAAAGGGGACTCAGACTCAAAGTACCCTGATGATAAGTGGCAAACAGACTCCTAGGTCTCCCGGCTCGTACATCCTGCCGTCTTCTCCGTGTTGGAATCTAATTTAGAGTCGGCTCCACAAGTACCCTCTTAAGCAGCATGTGTACTAAAATTAGTCTGCTCCCCAGACAGACCTTTGGCATCCTTTCACTGGCTTGTTCCTCTGAGGGCTCGTCTTGCTTTTAACTGACACCCAACACACCATGGTCTCTGCTTCCCAAACCAACTTAGCTGGCTTCCTAAGGAAGCGGAGGGGATGGGAGTGGGGCTCTAGGAACTGGGAATGGCTGGGATCATGGCTGGTGGGTACCGCATCTGCCATGCTCTGACCGCTGGGCTGTCTGAAATATGTGTAGTTGTTTTCCTTACAGTGTTCAGAAGAGGTGTCCTCATCAGGGGAACATCTCAGGAAGGAGACCCTGCAGCACCCTGCAGCCTTAGCTTGGTAGCAGTGCCTCTAGCCACCTTTAAGCTGTTCGCTTCCTGAAGTCCTCTGGTCTTTACTGTGTGTCCAAATGAGAGGCATTCTGGTTCCTCCTTGGGTAACATTAGGGAGGTAGTCAAAGCCCCCAGTACAGGCTGTTCTTGTGTTCCAAATCTGGGATGACCACCGATGGTGGGATTTCCCCCCTCACCCCATATTTTTGAGTTACAGAAAATGGGGTGACCAGAGACTCTTAAGATGATTAATAACTTGTGAAGTATTACATACTTGCGTTTTCCTCTGTCTGGTGTGCCGGCTTGCTGGAATCCAAATCACGCTCCAGTTCTTATATTAGAGGCATTACTCTTTTTTTTTTTTTTTTTAAAGATTTTATTTATTTATTTGACAGAGAGAGAGCAAGCAAGCACTGGCAGGCAGAGGCAGAGGGAGAAGCAGGCTCCTTGCCAAGCAAGGAACCCGATGTGGGACTCGATCCCAGGATGCTGGGATCATGACCCGAGCCGAAGGCAGCCGCTTAACCAACTGAGCCACCCAGGCGTCCCTAGAGGCATTATTCTAGCAGCCTGAGACTTCAAACACTTTTTTGAAATGCAGCAATTAATTGATTCTTATTGGACCTGAAGGGCTGTCATATAGGTCTTTGAGTTTCAAGTTCAGCATACTTTGATTGTTCTGGGATTGTACCTGTGTCTTCCTGGGGATTCTGCATACACCCATGAGTGTCTTACTGCTTCAGTAAGTCTTATCTTATACTTATGCTGGAGACTTACAGATTGAAAATCTATTTTTATTATAAATTTCACTTTGCATCTCCATTACATTACCTTGAGGACGTAAATGGATCTTTTACACATATGTCTATTAGGCAGGTCATCTATGACTTGACCTCAGGACAGTAAACATGTGGTAAGTGTTCCTCATATAAAGGGAATGTTGGGTCTTTTCGGGATGGACACTGTTGTTCTTAGTTAAGGATAAAACTCACAAGGAAGTAAGTGATGGAGAAGGGGAAGATGGATGCACTTCAACTCTTCTTGGGGTCATTTATGCCTGTCCTTACATTGCTTTTCCCTAGCCAGACCCCAATATGGATTCATCTAGTTACTTACCTTTCCAGATTTTCAATTTCACAGGAAATGGGATGGAACCATGGGAGTGAATTACAGAACCTATGGAGGACATATAGAAGTAAAATAGAAAGGTCACAGAGGAACTCTGGCAAACACTTCCAGGTAGACTCTAAAAGAAGAGAGATGACCCTGAAGAAATTTTATTTCTATTTATCTATTTTTAAAGATATATTTGAGAGAGAGTATGTGTGAGTGGCAGAAGGGGCAGAGAGAGAGGAGAGAGAGGATCCCAAGCAGATGCCCTGCTGAACTTGGAGCCTGTTGTGGGGCTCCATCCCATTACTGTAAGATCATGACCTGAGCCAAAATCAAGAGTCAGATGCTCAACTGACTGAGCCACCCAGGTGCCCCATAATTCTACTTTTTGTTTTCTTATTTATTTATTTTATTAAGTAGGCTCCATGCCCAACGTGGGGTTTGAACTCATCACCCTAAGATCAAGTCTTGTGCTCTATCTACCAACTGAGCCTGTCAGGCATGCCTCACCCCTAAAGAAATTTTAGAATGGGCAGAGAAACACAAGGAAAAACCTAAGGAGATTGGGAACCCCTATATTGCTGCTGGAGAAGTCCCATGACTACAGGGTTGTGACACTGTATGTCTCTTATGTCTAAATGCAGCTGGGTCCTCAGAGCTGTTGGGCTGTCCGAGTGTCTTTCCTGAAGCAGTTCGTGCTCCCTACCTACAGCTCGTCTAGTTCCACCGTTCTCTCAAAGCAGGATGGCTGTATTTTCCTGCTTCATAGTGGAAAAAACGCTAGGCTTTCTCCACCTATGGCATCATCTGCTTCCAGCCTTAACCTGCTTTGTCCCTGTCGGAATGGGAAAGACATCCCTCCTTCTGTGTAGTTTGTCACTGGTGCTACGTCTATCCGCCTCTCCTGTCCTGAGTTTTCTGCCTCTGTTGCCTCTCCTCTAACAGCTGCAGGCGATAAATTGTGTGCTTTAGCTCTTTCTGAAGCTGACATCCAGAGCGACCACCTTTTTTCTTTCACAACAGTCAAGCTCTACGGTTATCTACCCTTCCTGTCTCTACTACTTTCCTCACACCTAAATTGTTGGCTGTGTGACTCCTACTGATAAACCACCAGTAGATTTTCTTGTCAAGGAGACCCCGCCAACTCACCAACTCAGGCTTTATCTGCCTTCATCTTTTCTTTTTTTTTTTTTTTTGATTGATTGATTCATTTTAGAGAGGGAGAGAGACTCTGAAGCAGGCTCCCCACTAAGTTTGGAGCCCTATGTGGGGCTCAGCATCATGACAACTGAAATCAGGAGTTGGACGTGTAACTGACTACACCACCCAGGCCCCCCATCTGCTTTCATTTTTATGTTACAGTTGGCCCTGTTGAGTCTGCTTATTTAAGCATTCTTTTAGTTTTCACGGCTCCAGTCTCTAGATTAGTCTTGTATTCCCCTGTCTCTTATAAAATTTCTTCAGGGGCATCTCTTCCTTCAGAGTCTTAGTTGTAGGCATTTGTTAGGGTTCTGTCATGACCTTTTTTTTTTTTTTCCTTTTAAATTATTTGAGAGAGAGCCAGAGAGAGCAAGAACACACAAGCAGGAGGGAGGGGTAGAAAGGGAAGGAGGTATAGACTCCCCACTGAGCAGGGAGCCCACTGTGGGACTCAATTCCAGGACCCTGGGATCATGACTTGAGCCAAAGGCAGCACTGACTGAGCCACCCAGGGACCCCTACGGTGACCTCCTTATTTCATTCTGTACATTCTCCATGGGTTCTGTGATCCACTCCCATGGTTCCACTTCTGTTCATAACATCCAAATGTTTTTCTCAACTCATTCTGCCAACATGTGTGGTCAGCAGCTGAGGTGGGCATCTCTACGTGCCATTTTCCAGCTCTACTCAGTCAGTAAATGGGGCCTACTAGTTGCCAAGTGTGCTATTTTGTGGGGCTGGCATAACAAAATAGCACAGGCTAAGGGCTTCAACAAAAGAAGTAGTTCCTCACAGTTCTGGAGGCTGGAATTCCAAGATCAAGGTGTTGGCAAACTTGATGTCTCCTGAGGCCTCTCTCCTGGGCTGGCAGGTGGTCACCTTCTGTCCGGAGTCTCACATGGCCTTTCCTCTGTGCTTGTGCCTCCTTGGTGTCCGACTCTTTTGACAAGGATTCTAGTCATACTGGATTAGGACCCCACTTTTATGAGTTCATTTAACCTTAATTACCTCTTTAAAGCCTATCCCCAAGTATGGTCACATTAGGGTTACGGCTTCGACACACATTTTGAGAGAACATAATTTTCCGCCTCTCCACGCTCCCCTGCTGTGCGGCCACAGCCTCTCCTGCCGTCAGTGCAGCCTCCCGCTGCCCCCCTCTTGATCTTTCAAACAGACTACAGTGGCTTCCCCTCCATAAATCCAGGTTTTTGTCTGGTCTTGAGAAGCCTGTCATGCTGTGAACCCCCTCCCTGCCACAGGTCCCTCTGCTGCTCACTCCATATGCTCCAGTCTCCCTGAACTTCTATTGTTCACAAAGTGGCATGGCCATCTGCACCACTGGACCTCTTTACCTTTGTGCAGTTTGCTCTGTCTGGGTTTCCTCCCTGCCGCTGTCCACCTGCCAGACGCTCATCCACAAAAGCTCCCATAGCCAGGGATAATTCCTAGCTGTACCATTTGGTACCCTACACCTTTTTCTGTGTTCCCACCTATTTATTGCTCTACAGTCCTTTGTAGGTTATTTGCCCCTCTCCTAGTAGGTTATTTGCCCCTCTCCTAGACTGTGAGCTTCTCAAGAACAGGGGCTCTGCTTCCTTCTCATGCCTCTCCGGTGCTCTGTGCGAGGAGGCCTTCCCCAGCCTGGAATGCCTGTGCTACAGGAAGGAGGCCCTGACTGATGTGGGAGGGGCGGGGTGGATGGGCCGTGGCTCCTGTGGTTATCCGGAGCTCCAGAAAGTGGAGCCACACTCCACTGTTGTGGGGTGCTCGTGGACTGTGGCCCGGCATCCTGTCACTGCCCAGAACTGTTCAGCAGGATGCCGGCCCCCTGTGTGGAGGCCTGCGCCGGCCTAGGCTTGTCCAGTGGAGCTGCGAGCACCTGAGCACTTACTCTGTCCTGGGCGCTGGGTTAAACACTCCTGATGGGTGGCTCGTTGGGTCCTCACAAGACCTGTAAGGTAAGTACAATTGTAACTCTGGTTTTACTACTGGGGAGGCCGCTCTGAGTCACGATGTGCCGGAGTTGGCATTTATATCTAGATCCGACTCCTGCTACATATGAGGTGAAGGCGGGTGGCCAGGTTCAGGTCCCAGGACTGAGAATGCATACACAGCAAAGGGGCTTTTCTCTCCCAGGCTGTTCATCTTACTGTGTAATTTATTTTTTTCTCTCAATATATTGGGAACATCTCTCCATACTGTGGTGGTTTTAAAGTATGTCTACAAATTCTTTGGTAGTCCTCCCACAAAAGGTAGAATCTGATTCTCTCTCTTCTTGAATATGGGCCCATCTCAGTGACGCACTTCCGTTGGATAGAATGTGGCAGGAGTGACGCTGAGTGACATCTGAGGCTAGCTTAGGAAAGGTGGTACAGCTTTCACCTAGCTCTTTCTTGGGCTGCATGCCCTGATATCCCTTGGCCTGGCTGAGGGGCTTCTCTGCAGGAAGGATCACCTGGAGGGGCCGGGGCAGGAGGAGGAAAGGAAGAAGGGAGAAACATGCCCAGAGAGTCTTCACAGTGCAGACGCTGCCTGACAATGAGCAAGCCATCGGGTAATTCCAGTGCCCTGCTTTGAGGCTGGTGCTGAATGGAGCCGAGATAAGCTCTCCTTGCCAAACCCTCAGACTGCAGACCAGTGAGCAAAATACATAACAGCACTTCCTTGGCTTACGAGGTTGTGTCCTCATAAGCCCGTTGTAAGTTGAAGATATAAATTGAAAATGCATTTAAAACACCTACCAAGGGGCGCCTGGGTGGCTCAGTGGGTTAAGCCTCTGCCTTCAGCTCGGGTCATGGTCTCAGGGTCCTGGGATTGAGCCCCGCTTCGGGCTCTCTGTTCAGCAGGGAGCCTGCTTCCTCCTCTCTCTCTCTCTGCCTGCCTCTCTGCCTACTTGTGATCTCTGTCTGTCCAATAAATAAATAAATAAATCTTTAAAAAAAAAAAACAAAACACCTACCAAACACCATAGCTTAGCCTAACCTACCTTAAACATGCTGAGAACACTCACATTAGCCTACAGTGGGGCAGAATCATCTGACACAAAGCCCATTTTATAATAAAGTGTTAACTATGTCAGGTAATTCAAGTGACAGACAGTGGTTGTGTGACTCCATTGTTGACGCCCGTGATCGTATGGCCGTCTGGGAGCTGCAGCTCAGGGCCACTGCTCGGCATCATGAGAGGATCGCACTGCACAATGCTAGCCTGGAAAAGATCCAAATTCAAAATGTGAAGTAGGGTTTCCACCCAATGGGTCTTGTTTTTGCACCATTTTAAAGTAAAAAAATCTCAAGTTGTACTGTTGCGTTGGGTACTGCCTGTAACCGCTGCTGTTATTTAAGCCTCAAGCTGAGGGTAGCTTGTTGGTCTGCATTAGCTACCTGGAACAGAGGTCACTAGTTTTGAATTCCAAGATATTGATGTATCAATTGGTATAGTCCTTGGACACCTGGTCTTCGATATTTTATTTATTTGGAAAATATTCCTGTTCACGTGGAGGTTTACAGATACTTAACACAGATACCAGCCTTTGTCTTCGATGGTTATCAGGTTATCACCTTCATCTAGCATCTTGGG
>ML110760.1:0-31759 GCA_003697995.1 Taxidea taxus jeffersonii
GCAAATAAATGTGGGACCCTCCTTGCCCTCTAATTGCTCAGGGTCTGGTAGGGCAGATAAGATGTGTACACAAAATATTATAACAAGAGTCAGTGATTCCATGAGAGAGATGGTAAAGACATGTAATAGGAGTTTGGTGAAGAGAGAGGCTATTTTCATCTCTCTTTGTCTTCACATTTCCCTTTAGTTTATGTAAGTGGTGTGGTAAATTGGATATTGAATTGGGAGCTAGAGGATAGAAAATCCAGTGACAGTTTAACTCTGTATAGGGTTGCCAACCTGGAACAAAATATTTTACTTAATACTTCTTTCTCTTTTCTATTTTTTTTAAATGAAGAAATAATTTTATGAGCCCTATGTTGTTTTGTGATGAGTTATTCTCTTATCAATCAAGAATTTACTGAACACCTGTTACTCACTGTGGTAGTGAATATACTATCACATATATATGGAATATAAAGATGAGTTAAGCACAGGCTTGCTTAGTAGAAGACACAGCTTTTTTTTGTTGTTGGCTATTCCTAAGTTTTATTTTAATTCCAGTATAGTTAACATACAGTGTTACATTTAATTTCGGGTGTACAGTACAGTGATTCAGCACTTCATATATCACCCGGTGCTCATCACGAGTGCACTCCTTAATCCCCATCACTTATTTCACCCATCCCCCCCACCCTGGGAACCACCAGTTTGTTCTCTATAGGTAAGAGTTGGCTTCTTGATTTGTCTCCCTCTTTCCCTTTTTTTGGTCCCCTTTGCTTGTTTGATTTGTTTCTTAAATTCCACATATGAATGAGATCATATGGTGTTTGTCTTTCTCTGACTAATTTTGCTTAGCATTGTATTCTCTAGCTCCATCCAGATCTTTGCAAATGGCAAGATTTCATTCCTTTTTATGACTGAATAATATTCCATTGTGTATATATACTGCATCTTTATCCATTCATCTGTTGATGGATACTTGGGCTGCTTTTATAATCTGGCTATTATAAATAATGCTGTTATATACATAGGGGTGCATATATCCCTTTGAATTAGTGTTTTTGTATTTTGGGGTAAATACCAGCAATGGGATTTCTGGATTGTAGGGTAGTTCTATTTTTAACTTTTTGAGAAACTTCCATATTGTTTTCCAGAGCCCAGCAGTTTGCATTCCCACTCACAATGCAAGAGGGTTCCTTTTTCTCCACATCCTCACCAACACTTGTTTCTTGTGGTTTTGATTTTAGCCATTCTAACAGGTGTGAGCTGATATCTCATTGTAGTTTTGATTTGTATTTCCGTGATGATGAGTGATGTTAAACATCTTTTCATGTATCTGTTGGCCATCTGTATGTCTTTGGAGAAATGCCTGTTCCTGTTGTCTGCCCATTTTTTAATATTGGATTTTTTTTTCAGTGTAGATTTATGTAAGTTCTTTATATATTTTGGATACTAACCCTTTATCAGATAAGTCATTTGTAAACATCTCCTATTGAGTAGGTTGCCTTTCAGCTTTGTTGATTGTTTCCTTCACTGTGCAGAAGCTTTTTATTTTGATGTAGTCCTGATAGTTTATTTTGCTGCTATTTCCCTTGCCTCAGGAGACATACCAAGAAAGATGCTGTTAAGGCTGACGTCATAGACATTTCTGCCAGTACTCTCTTCTAGGATTTTGCATGATTTCAGGTCACACATTTAGGCCTTTAATCCATTTTGAGTTTATTTTTGTGGATGGTGTAAGAAAGTGGTCCAGTTTCATTCTTTTGCATGTAACTGTCCAGTTTTCCCAATACTACTTTTTGAAGAGACTTTCTTTTTCCCAATGCATATTCTTTCCTGTTTTGTCAAAGATTAAATGGCCATATAATTATGGGTTTATTTCTGGGTTTTCTAATCTGTTCTGTTGATCTATGTGTCTGTTTTTGTGCCAGTACCATTCTGTTTTGATTAGTACAGCTTTGTAATATAACTTGAAATCCAAAATTGTGATGCCTTCAGCTTTTGTTTTTCAGAATTACTTTGGTTATTTGGGGTCCTTTGTGGTTCCATACAAATTTTCAGATTGTTTTTTCAAGCTTTGTGACAACTGCCGTTGATATATTGATAGGAATTGCATTAAATGTGTAGATTTCTTTGGCTGAAATAGACATTTTAACAATATTTGTACTTCCAAGGTGACATAACTTTTTTTTTACTTTAAATTTTATTTTTTTTCAGTGTTCCAAAATTCATTGTTTATGCACCACACCCAGTGCTCCATGCAATATGTGCCCTTCATAATACCCACCTTCAATATGGGCACACCCCACCTCTCATCCCCCCTCCAAAGCCCTCAGTTTGTTTCCAAGGCGACACAACTTTGACTTAGTCCGTGACATGTTTGTAAAGGAAGTTGGGTTTTCTCCTAGGTTCTACTCTCTCAAAGGGTTACTGGTATTCAACTTTACTTTCTAAAACTCTGCACACCATTTGGGCATGCTTTATTAAGTGAAACCGGCACAGTTGAAAATCAGGTAGAGTACTTCCTTTGGCCAAAATGCAAAAAAAAAAATTAGAAATTTAAAACAAAAAGATAAATTAGCAAAGTTTGATCATTAAAAACCACTTGTAGATAACTCTTAGATTTAAGGGGTATTACAAAATATTTCACTACCAAGGAAATAATTGTGCTGGTCTTCATGTATCAGTAATTAACTTTGAAATCTCATTTGTTTAATTTCCAGAAGGAATTTTGATAAGATACTTATTTCTTCCTTAGTCTTCCCACAGAAACATTTCCCGATCATTCATGATTATTCCCTGCATGTGCCTGATTGAAAAGATGTAATATTCACTGTTCCTTTGTTCCAGTGTTATTACTTCAGTTCATTTAAACAAACACTAGAAATATCTTTTTAAAAGTTGCCTGGGTAATTTTTGAGGATCCATTCCATAGGCTGGAGGCAGGAGAATCAAGTACCATGCAAAGTGCTTCATGTGCATGATCTCATTTACTTCTCTAAAGGCAAATGGTAGTATTCCCATTTTACAGAAGTGACAGTGGTCACAGAAACAAGATTGGAATCAGGGCTGACCTCACACCGCATCTTCTCTTGCCTAGGCTATATATTATTCATCTTGCAGAAAGTCATTTTTCATTAAAAGGAGAAGCACTTTACTCTTACCAAATTTTAATAGAAACTTGTGAAAATACTTGAGCTGAGGAAAAAAACTGAACATTTTAAAAACTCACTTTAACTTCTGTTTAGTAAAATTAAGCTGTAATTGTAGCCTCTGTGTGTTAACTGTTAGGCTTAAAAAAATGAAGTTTTCTTGATTTTTGCCATACTTTTTACTTAAAAAACATTATACCTTCACAAGGGGGGCATTTTTAAATTTATTTTTTATTTTTTTATTAAATTTATTTTTTTTATTTAAACATATAATGTAACCCCACCACCCTCTCCCAACTCCCCTCCCCCCCGGCCCCCCTCAGTTTGTTTTATGACAATAAGAGTCTCTTTTGGTTTGTCTTCCTCCCAATCCCATCTTGTTTCATTTATTCTTTTCCTACCCCCTTAGTCCCCACCCCCGTTGCATCTCCACTTCCTCATATCAGGAAGATCATATGATAGTTGTCTTTCTCTGATTGACTTATTTTGCTAAGCATAATACCCTCTAGTTCCAACCACGTCATGGCAAATGGCAAGATTTCATTTCTTTTGATGGCTGCATAGTATTCCATTATATATATATATACCACATCTTCTTTATCCATTCATCTGTTGATGGGCATCTAGGTTCTTTCCATAACTTGGCTATTGTGGACATTGCTGCTATAAACATTCGGGTACACGTGCCCCTTTGGATCACTACGTTTGTATCTTTAGGGTAAATACCCAGTAGTGCAATTGCTGGGTCATAAGGTAGCTCTAATTTCAATTTTTTGAGGAACCTCCATGCTGTTTTCTAGAGTGGTTGCACCAGCTTGCATACAAGGGGGGCATTTTTACAAAACTTATTCTGATGTCTGCACAACTTTCCCAAAGACCTCTTGGAATCCATTGATACACAAATCATTCTCCTTTGAAGTGGCTTTTATGTTCCTTTTGCTCTCCTTTTTAAATTCTAAATTAGTCAAACTCTTTCTGATCCTTGTTCGATTTTGTATGATTCTACTATCCTCCAACCTATCATTGAACTCATAAAATTGCTCATCCTTTATAAGGTTTGCAGTTTCTTTTTAAAGTTTTTTTGCGTTGTATTTGCATTATAATTGTGTTATGCTCTTGATATTTACAACATCTGGGAGTCAGAGAAAATGATTGCCCTTGGTGATTTGGTGGGGGATGGATGTGAGTGCTCTTCTCACTCTTCTCTAGCTCTTCTCCTGGTGGGTGGTGTGGTTACTTGTTTGGTAAGTGGTCAGTGGAGAACCATCTCTTATTAAGAGGTTTTCTGCTTCTCAGTGTAACCTTCTAAATATGAACCTCTTAACGTCAAATAATTTCTGGTAATAAATGCTCAAATAATGAGTGTCTTTTGACTTAATCCACCTTTTTCCATTATTACTGCCACTTATCTAAGGAAGGTGACTTTCATCTCTTGCCTGGATGATTGAAACATCTCCCTCAAGCTTTCCATCCCATTTTTTATAGTAAGTTATCATATCTTAAAGTTAATACTCTTTTTAAACTTCAGTGTCTTCAGTAACTCTCTTACAGGCCATTATGATAAAGTCCAAATTCTTTAATGACTTGTAATTTACTAGGCCTTCAGTAATCTCACCCCTCCCTCTTTCTAATACTTCATCTTGGTCTTGCTATGATCAGTTCTAGCTAAGTGATGAGTGCTCTTACTTCTAGGAATTTACTCTTACTCTGTTTGGAACATTCTTCCTCCTCTCTTCAATCTCTCTTCTTACTTTCCTCCTCTCGAGCCTTTATCTGGATAATGCTTATTCAATATCTTTAGGTCTCAGATGTCACTTTCCCTGAAAGTAGTCCCTAACCTTTCAAGGTTGGGCTTTCTGCTCGTTGTGTTTTCTATGACCATGCTGTGTTTATCCCTACTCTAGTTCTTACCATATAGTATTTACTCACCAGTGTCACCCTCTAGGTGGTAAACTCTGTGAAGAGCGAGTGAAGGAGTACTTTCAGCTCTGCTCTGAACTAGCGTTTATGGCCTTCCTGTTAAATCTGCCAGTCTTCCTGGGTCTCAATTTCTCATCTGTAAAATGCAGTAATTTTGTTAGATGACTTCAGAGAGTTCTTTCAGCTTTAAAAAATCCTACCTTCCAAAATTCAGTTTCTTTCCTATGTCCATTTAATTTGCAGTTGCTACACTTGAAACAAAGTTCATCTGATTTGCCTAATTAAACAATTAAAGAGTAACAAGAAGCTTTATACTTTCTCCTTGAATGAGTGCCAGTTCTTTTGTTGCTGTTTCCTTCTTGCTGATGGCATGGGGCCATTTTTGAATATAAGCATATTGTTACTTGTGCACAAGGGCTTTTAAAGTATCAAGTATTTGTCCTTTGCCAGGTTTCCTTTTCTCAGCACAAGTTGAAGCATAGTACCCATGCCTTTTCCCCTTGTTTGTTACTGTCTCAAATCCCCTTTTACCCAGTAGCATTTGCTGTTCACGTGGGCTAACAGAATGCAGTAGATCCTGAAAGGCAGCACTTCCCATGGTGTTTCGAGTGACTGAGCTGTAATTGGAGATGTCATTCCTGTGATCTTTATATATAACGTTGGAATTTCATTCATGTATGTCTTGACATTCTTTTTGGAAGTTGCCAAAGCTGGGCACTAACGGTGTGAGATCAGTGTCTAGAAGCAAAGAAGAAAGCAAGCCATCATACAGACTTGGCGGGAGTCACTTCTGCCTTCTAGAGCCCAGATTACTTATGCTTCCTTCCTTTTCATGCATTAGAGTGTATTTCCTTTGGAAGTATAATTAAGCTGTTTTTTCTATGGAAAACTGAATTTTCTGTAGTGGATTGTTACATTGTCAATCACACACACACATTGTATGTGATTGTATTAAACTGTTAGCATTACCTAGGGAGTTATTTTGTCTCTGGCAGTAGGACAGAATAACTTGGAAAGCTGTCTGGCCACTACTTGTTCCCAGGTCTGAGCTCCCTATATTGCCAAGTGTTACTTGGTTACTGTGTAATTGTGGGTAGCTGTGGGAGAATAGATGTCATTTTAGACTTGAAAGTGGAATACCACTGGATTAGCGTATTGTTCAGTTTACTAGTTCTGGATATTTAGGCAGAGTATTTGACCTATTTTGTTTAGAACAAACCTCTGGGTTTTTTTTAATCAGTAAAATAATCCAGTTCACAAAAGGCTGAGAGATTAGGTAAAGTCTGCCCTGAAATGGTGTAAATCATAGATTGCACAAATTTTAGATATGTTGATATTGGAAAAACTTTGTATCTTCAGAAGTAAGAATTTTGTATCTGTTAATGCTGCTCAAAATAGAGTTTGCTTTCTTACAGCCTGTGATTCCCCATATTGTCTTGAGTCTTTTCTCTATCTTGAGACTCTATAATTCCGTGATATTCTCTTGCTGAAAAAGGGTATTGAGTTTCTTTTTTTGGTTAATTCTTTTCATCTTGGGATGGTATGTTAGTGTATTACTAGTCATCCATTGCTATGGAACAGATTACCTCTAAAACTTAACAGCTAGAAACAACAGTCATTTATTATCTCATAGTTTCCATGGGTCAGGATTCTGGGTGTGGTCTAACCAAGTGGTTCTGGCTGGGGTCTCACGTGGCTGCAGTCAGAGTGTTACCGGGGTGAGCAGTGCAAGGTTTGACTGGGGTTGGATCTGCTCACCTAGGTGGTTGTTGGCAGGCTTCAGAAGATCTGTTTCTGAATTCGCTCCTGAGGTCTCTTGATAGGGCCACCACACCTCCTGACAGTGGTTTCTCAAGAGTGAGAGAAAACACCTGTAACAGAAGCCATGATCTTGGGATGCCTGGGTGGCTCAGTTGGTTAAGCGGCTGCCTTCGGCTCGGGTCATGATCCCAGCGTCCTGGGATCGAGTCCCACATCGGGCTCCTTGCTTGGCAGGGAGCCTGCTTTTCCCTCTGCCTCTGCCTGCCACTCTGCCTGTGCTCGCTCTCTCTCTCTAACAAATAAATAAATAAAATCTTAAAAAAAAAAAAAGAAGCCATGATCTTTTCTAGAATCTCATCTCAGAAGTGACATGCCATCACTTCTGCTCTATTCTGTTCCTTAGAGGTAAATAAGATGTCCTGCCTACACAGAAGGGAAGGGGCTGGGTGCTGAGGTAGGAATACTAGGGGTTAGGGCTCATTGGGGGCTATCTGAGAGGCTGCCTGTGGCAGGATTGCATACAGCCTTTGGGTGATGAACCAGAGTCAAAGTGGACTTGATTTCTAGTTTTGTAATTCTGAATTATATTTAATTATTATTTAATGTTCTCAAGTGGAAGTAGTTTTTTAAATTTTTTGGCACCCATTCTAAAGCCTGTTCCAGAGGCGCCTGGGTGGCTCAGTGGGTTAAGCCTCTGCCTTCGGCTCAGGTCATGCATGATCTCATGGTCCTGGGATAGAGCCCTGCATCGGGCTCTCTGCTCAGCAGGGAGCCTGCTTCCTCCTCTCTCTCTCTCCCTCTCTCTCTCTCTTTCTGCATACTTGTGATCTCTGTCTGTCAAATAAATAAATAAATAAAAATCTTTAAAGCCTGTTTCACCAGACCCATCAGTGTTAGCATAGTGAAAATGGTGAAAATGAGTGTCTTTTCTTTAGACCCTTTGCCTGAACTGTAGAAGTGGTTGTGTAGAAGATAAGCTGGTTTTTGTAGTTTTTGAAGTGCTATCAGTGGGAATAAAATCAGGTACTTTCAACATATTTTTTATAAGACTATAATTATACCTTATGTTTGAAAAAGTTTGCAAGGTACTTGATAGCTTGTAACAGCAACACTTTCTGAGCCATTATTTAAGCTTCACAGAGATTCCAAGTACATGGCATTTTGGAGTAGATTGTAGGTAATCACTTTTTGATCAGATAACAAATATCATGATTGCTTAGTTTCTCTAAGGAAGATTTTTAGGCATTTAAAAAATCATTGTTTTATGAGTAGCCTGCTTAGAACCAATTGTAATTAAATTGAAATAAATGTAGGCTTCCTTGTATTTCCCTGTCTTTTCTTTTTTTTTTTAACATTTTTTTTTAAAGATTTTATTTACTTATTTGTTAGAGAGAGAGAGAGAGAGAGAGAGCACAGGCAGACAGAGTGGGAGGCAGAGGCAGAGGGAGAAGCAGGCTCCCCGCCAAGCAAGGAGCCCGATGTGGGACTTGATCCCAGGACGCTGGGATCATGACCTGAGCCCAAGGCAGTTGCTTAACCAACTGAGCCACCCAGGTGTCCCTCCCTGTCTTTTCTTAAAAACCAGATCTCCCTTCTGCGGAAAAGTAGCTTGGCAGAGAAGAGCGAGCACAGGACATGAGTCAGTACATCTGTTTTAATCCTAGCTTTGCCCTTTAATATGTTTGACCTTGGTATGTTCTCTAACCCTGTCTGACTTCAACTTCCTCTATGATGTTTTCTTCCAACATAAAAATCCTACTCAATTTCTTTATTCATCTAGGACAGTCTTGGGGGTAATAGCAAGACAGCCATGGTGGCCACCGTCAGTCCAGCAGCTGATAACTATGATGAAACCCTTTCAACTCTGCGGTATGCAGATCGAGCCAAGAACATCGTGAACCATGCTGTGGTGAATGAGGATCCTAATGCACGAATTATCCGGGATCTCCGAGAAGAAGTAGAAAAGCTCCGAGAGCAACTAACCAAAGCAGAGGTATAAGGCACAGCCAAGCCCCACGTTGTAGGTCTAGGAAAATCTAGAATTTAAATTTTCTCCCCCTTAGCTGTAAGTGATAAGTACTACACTTAGAATTTTTGATCTCCTATAGGAAGAGAAACTTGAGTGAGTAATAAGTAAAGACAGATAGTCATAGTTGAAATTTATAGAGTTTTTACAGGTGTGAAAGGACTGAACAGGAAGAGAGGATAAAAGGAATTGAGAAAATGTTTCTTTCCACAGTATAGGCAGGAGACAAGAAAGGAGAGGTATAAGTAAGAAGAAGGGAGAGAGGGAGAGAGTTGCTTGAAACACAGTGTATGCAATTTTAGTGCAGAAAAGACTGACTGGAAGAGGACTCAAGCAGATACTTGTTGTATCATTTGTTTACTGGTTGAAGGCAGAATGGAAATCTTAAGGAGTTTTTCCACATCTTAATAATCTAGTTTTTCCATGTTGTGGTTTAATTATGTTTGTAGAAAAAATATTTTATAGCAGAAATACCCATCTATTTAGGGATGCCTGGGTGGCACAACCAGTTAAGTGTTGGACTCTTGGCTTTGGTTCAGGGTCATGGGATCGAGCTCCATGTTGGGCTCTGCATGCAGTGGGGAGTCTGCTTAAGATTCTCTCTCCCTCTCCTTCTGCCCCTCCTGCTCATGCTCTCTCTCTCAAATAAATAAATAAATCTAAAAAAAAAAAAGAAAGAAATACCCATCTATTTAGAGGTGCTCTATTTCTACTACCCTTTGTATATCCTGTGATGTATGGTGTTTATGTTCCTTTACTGAATTTGAAACCTATATAGTTCTAACCTACAACCAAATGCTCATCCTCTTTTTCAAAGGTGAAATAAAATACTAGATTCAGGATCTCTAGTTTAATTAGCATTCTATTCCCACGATTTCCCAGCACTGTGGGACTCTTTCCTGGGATTGGGACCATAGCCCTTTTCTTTTTTATAACCTGTTTGCTGGTAGTAAGTTGGTAAAATACATGGTCAAAACAATTATTTTGGTCATATTTTTGCCGTTGAAATTTATCTTGTTTTTACAGGGATAATTTTACTGTTCGTCAGGATTCTTTGAAATTTTGTTTCCATCTTCCTGGTATTAATACCACTATTAAGTTTACGGCATGTGCAGATTTCATCTATATATACTTGAATCAATACCTGAAGTCATGAGTTGAGACTAGAATGAATCTCATGTATGAGTCTAGATATACGGACCTATTGGGATTTAAAAATAGGCCCTTGAGAGCTTAAATGTTCTGTCTCTCTAAATGTAACTAGATCTTGGGGTGCCTGGGTGTCTCAGTCATTAAGCATCTGATTTCAGCTCAGGTCATGATTCCAGGATCCTGGGGTGGAGCCCTGCATCAGGCTCCCTGTTCATTGGGAAGCCTGCTTCTCCCTCTCGAACTCCCCCTGCTTGTGTTCCCTCTCTCGCTGTCAAATATAAATAAATAAATAAATAAATAAATCTTTAAAAGAATAAATATAATTAGATCTTCACAGTGACAGTAGGTTGGAAGAACATAGGTGAGTCTTCCTTTCAAGCCCACCTTGGGTAACTGAGTGAGCTTGTGGGATGTGAGCTTGGGATGCTGTGTGTCAGTGGCATTCATCCTTCTGGCTTAGGTAGATCAGAGAGCTCGGTGAATTATAGAGCTGAGAGCAGCCAGATTGTTACTATTATCCTTCTTCATTTAGTTAATGCTTTCTTCAGGGCATGGTATAGATATTTCATGAAATAAACATTTTCTTATAGGCAATGAAATCTCCAGAACTAAAAGACCGACTAGAAGAATCAGAGAAGCTAATCCAGGAAATGACTGTGACCTGGGAGGAGAAACTGAGGAAAACCGAGGAGATTGCACAGGTTCGTGCTTCCTGATTAAAGCAAGAGAAAGCTCGTGGCAGTTTGTGCAATGCAACTTTATGGCGTTTCTGGTTCCATTTTTAATTTTTAGCTTTGAACATGGCAAATCTAGCACCAGTAATAAGAAACTAGATCCAAGAGTCTCTATTTCACAAAGTTAATTTGGAGGCTAAAGAAGACATAATTATAATTAATAGTTCATTATGTAAGAAATATACTTAGAGACATAAACATTTTTTAAATGAAGTAGCTACTTTGTAGTCTCTGACTCTAAACCCCCAATTCTATTAAGTGCTTTGCAGTCCTAAGGAACTTAACCAAATTACAAAATTATTAGTGGCAGATACTCGGTTAAAGCCTTTGGCTTCATTATGACAGCTTAATAAAAGTAATATGAAACCTAAATCTGAGCTATCTATTGTGTTTAAAATACTTAATAGAGGTAGAATTGTGAAATTCTAGGGTGGGAACCTTAGCATTTGGAAAGAATCCTCAATGTCCAGTTGTCTACTTAGTAAAAAACTTGCTCCATGGCATTCCTTTTAGGTGGGTATTCATCCTCTGTTTTAGAAATATACATGGTAATGTGGAGGCCTGTCCCCTGCCGAGCAATCTTTTCATGATTGGACAGCTCCGATGACTCCAATAGTAGCTATTTAATCAGAATCTTTTATTCTTTCATTTCCATTCATGGTCTTTAGTTTGTTCTTCCAAAGCTAAGAGAATGGGTGTCCCATGTACATACAGTAACTGAGAGTAATAATAGCAAATATGTATTACATACACTGTGTTGGGCCCTATGCTAAGTACTTTTAAATACAGTATTTTATTTAAGCCCCCCAACAGCCCTACAAGACAGGGACAGTCATTACTGAGATATTTAAGGTAACCTCTGCCTTCTTCCCCTCCTTTTCTAAAGTTAAAAATCTCTAGTGTTTTCATACTGTTATGGCGAACAGTTCTACTGTTTGCCATATTAGTAAATACACAGAACTTGCTACTTTTGTCATCCAGCAGGTTCCCTCTTTAAATGTGCTGTCCAGAATTAATGTGTACATCAGATATTGTAGGATGGTACTATTATTATGTAGCATAAAGTGGATGTTATATTAGTGCAGAATAATTTTTACATATTTTTATTATCATCATTTCCAAAATAGATAAAAACAGGAGAAGAGTATAATAGATCCACTTGTGGCATCACCCAGTTCCATTGAGATCAACATATGATGGATCTTATCTTATCTGTATCCCAACACTGAGTTATTTTAATGCATATCCTTCAAATTACAGAGAAGAGAATAGTCCAGTGTATGAACTTTATTTCTCATTATATACTTCACTTTTTGTTTCTCATAAATTATAAGTCAATCTAATAATTACCCAACTGAAAACTAATTTGCATGAGCCTTTTTGAGCTACTCCAAAAGTAAACACTGTCTTTGAAATGGTATGGTATTTGCATTGCTTTGCTGATACAAGGCAGGGTAGGTCTAAGTGAAATTGCGTTGCTAATGCTGGTAAATTGTTATCATTAGCAATGATAATTCCTTACTTAACTGTTCTCTTCTTCCATCAGATGTCCCTTTTGAGGAGGGTGCCTGATTTTATCCAGCACCTCATTTAACACCTTATCTTTGCAAGCCCCCCAGGCTTTCTGCTGCTGAGCTTGCTTCTCTTCTCTCACGGAAAAGACCCGGTCTGTTGGTCATTGACCTTTCTTCAGAAGAGACTAGCATTTCCCAAAATGCATTTCTAGCGGTATAGCCTCCAGTTGTTAATAAGTCTTCTGGGAAGAAAAATGGTCCATGGTCAGATAACTTTGGGATGGTATCCCTAAAAATAGCAGAATCCTCAGGCTGTAATTTAATTGTACTGCAAACTTACTATGTGGCCCTAGTTAAATGACTTAGCTTTTCTTGTTTTTCCTCAGAATCAAAGGCTTTTGGTGGCTGTGACTCATTACCACTTGCTGTTTATGTGTAGTCAAAGACACCCTGCTCTGCCCCTATTTACATACCTTAATCTTAGACCACTGGTTGCAGGAGTCTATATCCCCCTCTATGTATACCTTTGTATATTGTGTGGGTTCAGAGACAGGTAGGCACCAAGAAGAAAGATTCATATTCTTAGGAAAATAATACTTGAATGCATATGCAATTTTTATTTTGATACATTCACAAGACTGACATTTTGAGCGCTCACTGTGTATGACGCACTATGCTAGGTGCTAGGAATCCACAGTGGATGTATGGGATCCCCACCCTCATAGAGAAATAGTCAAGTAAACAAGTATGAGTTACCAAGTATGAGAACAAGTATGCTTCAGATAGAAGAGACAGGTATAAAATCTGTTTAGCTAAGGAGTTCTTGACCCTTTCAGGAATCTGGAAGAGTTCCATATAACTCTTTGAGAGTATATAAGCCTTTGAGAGTAGGAACGATAAGACATGAAGAAGGAGAGGAAATGGGCCAGATCAAGGGTCTATGGACTTTGTTGAGGGAGTTGGCCTTTATCCTGGCTGGGGATTCCCTGAGGCTGTTGGGCAAAGAGTGTATTAAAAATATGGCCTTATGGAAAGATCACATTTGGTAAAACAGCTTTGCTCAGATGTACAGAGTTAAATGAAAAAGACAAATTTAAGATGTTAGGTATTTTCAAGAATGAAAATTGAGAACTTAGTAGAATATTTGGTTGCTATTGGTAATGCCTTTATTTCTCAAAATAAAGTTTTAGTTAACAAGATAAAATAACATACAGTTTGGAAAGAGAAAAAATGCAGTGATCTATAATACCAGGTCCTAAGATAACATACTTTAATTGTACAGTTATTTAATAATTATTCCAATGTACGACCTTTTATATCTTGCTGTGTTAATAGTTATGGAATTAATACTTCTCTAATACATTTACAGGAGCGACAGAAACAGCTTGAGAGTCTTGGAATATCTCTTCAGTCTTCTGGGATTAAAGTTGGGGATGATAAATGCTTCCTTGTTAATCTGAATGCTGATCCTGCTCTGAATGAACTTCTGGTTTATTATTTAAAGGTGAGGTAACAGGCTTTGCTACCATTTCCTGCAACAGTGTAGAACAGTATTTCATAGTATTTTTTTTTTAAACTTGGAGATCCATGCTTATTCCAAAATAATGAGAATTAGCAAATTATTTAAATTGAAGTGTAGAAAATCTTGAGTTTCTGGGATTAATTTCCCTTATTTGATTTATTTTTAAGATTTATTTATTATTTTAGAGAGAAAGATAGAGTGGGTGTGGGGAAGGGGCAGAGGAGAGGGAGAGGGAGAATCTCTAGCAGACTCCCTGCTGAGCACAGAGCCTGACGTGGGGCTCCATCCCACAACCCTGAGATTACCAGGTGAGCCAGAAGCAAGAGTTGGATTCTCAACCAACTGAGCCATCCAGGTGCCCTTGGGATTAGTGGGTCTTTTTAGTCTTCAAGTGATGTAATTTAACCTACTAACATAAAAAATCATATTCTGATGTTACTTTCAAGAAATTAAGTAACTTTAGCTATTATTATTGATTGTGATTTATACCAGGGAGATAAGTAGATAACTTTAAAGCTTAAAGAAAGACTTTTAAAACTAAATGATTTATTAGTAGACTGAAGCTTTCGTGGTTTATATGAAGCACACCTTTTTTGTGAGTGGTTAGATTATAAAAGGAAATGTTTATTTATTAATTTTTTTAAAGGAAATGTAAATGGAAGTTATGGTGTAGAGCCACTACTATGAATTTTGTGTTTCCAGTAATTTAGGAAAATTAAAGAATTTGGATTATCAACTTATAAAAAAAAGAATAGGTCACTTAGAGACTGAGAGGGTCGGAGTATGGAACAGAAAAGAACTCAAATAGTGATGTACACTTAAACCTGAAATAGTGGGGCATATTAGGGAGACAAGAGACTATTTTAGAATGAGCCGGAATCCTGAGCCACTATATAAATTATGAGGAGCTCACAATTGCCTTATCATGCCCAGAACATAAATGAATTAGGTAATGGACTATATGATTCTGACATGTGGTTAATAAATACTAGGAGGAAATCCCCCCCTTATAATATAGGCACTTATATAGTAGGTTTAACTAAGATGACTAGGAAGTTGAAGATGAGCTGGTAAAGTGGGAAACTGCTATAAAATTTTAAAAAAAAATGTGGCTTCATGTCTAGGAAGACTAAAGAATTCACGACACATTGGCTAGTTTCCTGGTTTTGATCAGAGATATCTGGCATAATTGGTTTGTGTTATTTTGATAATTCCCCTTTATTAATGAGTATCTGATACCATGTTTTATTATTCTATGAATTAAATCACGTTTTTGATACATATAGCTTGTGTGCGCTCTCAGATGTTGTACTCAAGTGGGAGCAATATGAGAGTAGCAGGGAGATGACCTGCGTTTTTGTCTGGATGTGTGATCTCAAGTCCGTGGCCCCCTCCGGTCTACAGACTCCTCTATAAATGGACGCTTCGTCTGGCTACCTCACAGGGTTCCTGTGAGGATTAAATGAGAATTGATATATACAAACACTTTGTGAACAGAAGCACTACATACAAATATCAAATATTGGGCATTTCTTATTTGATGCTCTGTGTGGTATCTTCTGTATATTATCCTTGTCTATTGAAAAAAGAAGTGTAAATGATCACATCCCGTACTGCGTTTCTTAATGATGGTGGCAGCATTTTGCATTAGGGTTTCAGCTGTAGACAGTCATATGCTTTAGGAGAGATGCAGTATAGAATAGGACTCAAATATTTTGCCCTTTTTATTTCTCCAAACTCTGAATTCTTTTTCTTTCTGATGTGATGAAGTTTAAATTGGAGCACACAAACACATATGCCCAATAAGAAAAAAACGTGATTTGTATCTGTTCCTTAACTACAAAATTAAACAAAGAAACTATTTAAAGACTTTTGGAGAGTAGTCAAAATATTTCTGGTCATCTCGTGTGGAGGTGTCGGGATTCTGTTTCAGATTGTGTGGTCAGTCCTGTTTTGGCAGAGTTTGAGGCAGTGTTGATTTCTTCACTGCCCAAGTTCACCCCGTGACAAAAGCATATTCATGACCAAGCACATTCAGAAGGATGATCTCAGTCCAAGAACAGTTTTTTGCTTCAGTAAAGTGATACCATGATGTGGGAAGGAGGAATTTGGAGGCTGAGCATTTTGTTTTGTTTTGCTTTAATTTCTTCTTGCCTTTGAATTCCGAAATCAATTTAGGTGCTGGGCAGATGACTTTACATCTCTGGGTGATTTTCAGCACCCCATCTATAAAATGAGGGCACTAGATGAAATGATCTCTAATGTTTTTTCTAGTTCCAAGTGGTCTGAGTCTCTTCCAGAACAGAATCCTCCATTTATTTGGTCTGGAACTGGCAAGGGTAGGGTATGGTGGCCAAACCAAAGATGGAACATAACTCCTGAGATGATTTCGCATCTAATTTGCATGCATGGGCAATCTCTGCCTTGCATGGCTTCAGCACTCACAAATTCCAGTTACCACAATTTAGTAAATAATGTCGATGCCACTGCTGTTGATAAACTTAGTGAGGGTGAACTTACTGATGTAAGTTATGAAAGTGTGACGAGAAGGATGAAGATGTCCCGAAGGGAGTGACACCAAAGAACACTTCCCATTGAAGGAGCTCTTGGAGGTATTTTGTAGCATCTGGAGCACAGAGGTTAAAATGGTAGATGCTTAGAAAGGAGTATCACAGTTTGCCAAGGCACAGAAAACATGCTCACTCCATACTGTAAGTTATATACCTATATCGAGAAAAAGAAGGCAAGGAGTGTTCAAACTACTCTTGATAAGTTTTTCACAAAGAAAATGTTTTAAATATCAATGTGTCTAATATTCTAAATTATAGTAAACTAAATGGTTTTGCTGTTTTTTCATTTCCTTATATATTGTAGCAAGAGAATTCTTTAAATTGTTTTTTAAATTTTTTTAAAAAGATTTTATTTATTTGACAGGCAGAGATTACAAGTAGGCAGAGAGGCAGGCAGAGAGAGAGGAGGAAGCAGGCTCCCCACCGAGCAGAGAGCCCGATGCGGGGCTCGATCCCAGGACCCTGGGATCATGACCTGAGCCGAAGGCAGAGGCTTTAACCCGCTGAGCCACCCAGGTGTCCCTATAGCAGTAAGAGAATTCTTAATGTTTTTGCAGACATTTTCAAAAGTCACAGAATAGGAGCTCCTGGGTGGCTCAGTTGATTAAGCCTCTGCCTTTGGCTCAGGTCATGATCTCAGAGTCCTGGGAACCTCTCTGCTCAGCAGGGAGCCTGCTTCCCCTTCTCCCTCTGCCTGCCTCTCTGCCTACTTGTGATCTCTCTGTCTCTCTGTCAAATAACTAAATAAAATCTTTTAAAAAAAAGTCATATAATTGTGGTTTTCCCCATTGATTATTAAGATCTCCTTGCAAAAAGTTATTTTTACAACTCTGTGTTCTCAGGTAAAGCAAGGACTGCTTGTGATTCTGAGATAGTCTTGGAGACTTCTACCCAGTAACAGCCAAGCTTCTAGGGGGAAGCTTCTAGATGGAAGAATTACTTTCCTTACCTTAAAAACATGATGCTAGTTATACGCTTTGTTTTCTGAAGAGTTTTATAAACACTTATTAGAAAAGAGGGGGGATCCGTGCCCAAATTCCAACATGTAGAGTTAGTATTTAATAGTTTTATCACTATTCTCTAGATCTATTCCTATATGTATGTCTTTAGACTTAGAGTGATACATATTTTTACATTACAGAAATGGAATCATAGCATGATTGATTCTCAGCATGCCTTGGAATTATCCACCAAATCTTTCAGGAGGGCTGTTTTGCTCATGCAGTTCTGGATCTACTTTTTTCACAAGTCAGCTATTAATGGCCTGGGAAACGGGGCTGATTCTGAATGATTTGGGGCAAATTGTCTATAGACACACTTAGTAAGGATTTATACCTTGATAAGTGATTCAACAGCAGCTTGAAAAGACATGTTGCTCATATCATTGAAAGTAAACCATCTGTTGGCATCTTGGCCAGTATTCAGTTGCTGACTGAGGGGTTCAGAATGGCTGAGGCACCAGCCAGTGTTTGTGGAGCTGCAGGTTAGGCTTCAAGGAGCCCAAGATAAGTAAGATAGTTAGGGCACATTAGGAGTTCTTGGGTCGGCAGCAGTTGGACCCCTGTGGTTTAGGGCTTGAATTCATAAAAGATAGACAGGTACCTTCCTGCCTTTTTCACCTTAATTCCAGAACAGCTGTCTTCAGAATCTTGGTTCTGTTAAGCCAGCATGACTTATTAAGGAATTTTGATTATTTAGATATGTGAGGAGTAACAAGTACTTTTCTCAGTGCCTCTGATACTCGCTTACCTTTTCCTTCAGAAATTATCTGAGGATGCTGATAAGTCTGAGGAACCTCACAGGCTTTACTAATATGCTACTTTTCCTTCTTGTAGGCTCGGAAAAGCTTGCCCTGTGAAATACGTCACTAGTGGACAAGTCCTGTCTGTCTTCATCTTCTTTTCTCTTCTCCCTCCTTTTCATGTCCCCTTCCTCCTCTGTCTCTTTCTCTTTTTCCTTTAGGACTTAGCAGATGAAAGGGAGATTCTTTAAAAAAGCTACATAAATAGTTGATTTATAAAGGAAGCAAGGTACAATAATTCATAGAATAGTTAACTAATCATCTCCAGTGAAATTAAATTTAAATGGATGAAGAAAGATTAAGAAGCCATTTCTAGCCTTTGACTGTTTCTGAGATTTAAAAATCTAGTATTTTATATTTGTTAAAGTTTTCCCAAAAACTAATATACTTTAAGAATCATTATATCCAGGGGTGCCTGGGCGGTGCAGTTGGTTGGGCATCCAACTCTTGGTTTCAGCTCAGGTCATGATCTCGGGGTCATTGGCTCAAGCCCTGCACCCTGTGTCGGGCTCCATGCTCGAGTCAGAGTCTGCTTGAAACTTTTTCTCTCCCTCTGCCCCTCTCCCCCAGTGCCTGCCTCTCTCTCTCTCTAAAATAAACAGTCTTTAAAAAAAAAAATAAGCATATATCACATAGAGATGGAAAAGCTACCCCTGATTAACTTTATCTTATTTTGATTACCTTGTACTTTCATAGCACTTACTTATTAGATAAACCTCTGTGCCAGAGTTTATTTTATTTCTCCATAAGTTTATTTTTTATTCCATAAGTTTATTTTTTTCCTCATGAGTATTTTTATTGCATTGCTTAGAGCAAAATAGGAGGAATTTATCAAAAAGCTTATTGTCCAACTTGTTTAAACATCGAACAGTAAGGCTTTGGCAGATTGAGCTTTTAGGGCTCCATGTTTTAGATTCCAGCCAATCATCAAAATAGATTATAACCTCAAATGAGAGATTTAAGTTGTCTCTGAGATCGTAAGCACCAGAAATGGGACTTTGTCTTTCTTTTATCTCTAGCCACTCAGTGCCCATCTCAAAATACATGTTCAGTGTAATGTTTGTCAAAAAAGTGAAGTTTTCCTTCTAGAATTTGGATTAGACCTTTATATGCTTGTGTTCATACCTTGTCTCCAGTAATTTTTAATTCAGTCTATGACCAGATACTTAGCGTCTGCCATGTATCATGTGCTGTGCTCTTTGTTGTCAAAGATGCAGGACTCCTGTAAAGGTTGTTGTCTAAATAAAGGGAAAAAACCATTTGTGCCACAGGTAGTAAAAAATGTGGTACCCGCTCTGAATATAATCAGGGTTCAGAGAAGGGAGAAGTAGGTATCACTTAACAGTGAAACTTTCAAGTAGAAGATGAAACTAGACCTAGGTATTCTAAGACACTCTCATTTAGATGAAGGGAAGAGGAAGCATTTCAGGCAAAGAGAACAAGAGCAAGGGCATAGATGGGGGCCTGAACCTGTGTGTAGTTGGAGATGGTAGTAGGAGTTGGTTCTATGCTCAAACTCCCAACCCGGAATATATAGCTCAGGGCTTACCTCCACCTCTACCAAAGTCTATTTGGACTTTAATAGACTCTATAAGAGTCTATTAGGACTCTTTCTAGAATTTCTTACAGGAGGAAAAATGAGATTATACTTGGCAATGGCCTAAGCCAAGTGTTTTGGGGGTTTTTCCTTCTTTTTTAGGTGGTCTTGGGCCCTTTTTCTCTGTAGACTTTGTTTTAAGATTTTATAATATTTAAGTAATCTCTACACCCAATGTGCGCTTGAACTCAAAACCCTGAGATACAGAGTCATACTCCTCCAGCGAGTCAGCCAGGCACCCGCCTCTTTAGATACTTTTTCCCTCCTTTTGGAACTTCTCTCCACCATGGGATTGGTTTTGTAAAGACAGGGTGGGGAGAACCAAAGTGGGGAATGGACATAGGCATGAGATAGATTTTTCAGGCCTGCTACTGAACATCATAAAGCATTACTTACAGTTTCTACACAGTCAGGTCTTGTTCTCCAGATTAGTAAAGCCTGGGGATTGGCTGGGAAGCCTCACCCAGTAGTGGGGAGTAAAGGTTTATGTGGTATGTCCTCTGAATTATATATACTCCTTGGGGATTAGATAGGATACCATGGGACAGCTCTGGATCCCAGCTCCATGTTGCCTTAGAAACACCACTACAGTATAGTTGAGTGAAGAAACCCCCAGAAGAGGGGAAATGAACATACTAGTGGCGAGGGGCCCTTTTTATGAGATTGAGGTCCCAGAAGAGATGGGAAGCAGTGGGACCCACAACATAATTAGAAGAGTTACCAGCAAAAAAGAGAGAGAATCGTCTTCCTTTGAGTCTGAAGGGAAGTGATGGTTCATTTATTTTTCTTTTTTATTTATTTAATGCCTAGTTGTGCCACACCTGTGTTAAGTGACTGGATTACAGTGGGGAGTGGGTCAAACTGTTCTCTGCTTTTTTCTAAACTAGCCTCATAGAATAGATACTGAGCCCCAACAGTCAGTGCTAAGTAAGGAATTGAAATAGGAGAGTGATGGGGTGATTATTTCTGATTATCAGTCTGGGATATATCTCTCTGAGAATGTGCCCTTTATTTTTTTAAAGATTTTATTTATTTGACAGACAGAGGTCACAAGGAGGCAGTGAGGCGGGGGGGGGGGGGGAGCAGGCTCTCCGCTGAGCAGAGAGCCTGATGCAGGGCTCGATCCCAGGACCCTGAGATCATGACCTGAGCGGAAGGCAGAGGCTTTAATCCACTGAGCCACCCAGGCGCCCTGAGAATGTGCCCTTTTAAGGTGAGATAGAAATGATAAGAAACAACCAATATCAAGGTCAGGGGGAAACTTTTCAGACCAAGGAAACTGCCTGTGTACTCAAAGGACTGATAAAAGGCTACTGTGTCCTTATCTTGCTCCAAGAGAAGGGGGAGTGGCAGGAGCTAGAATAGGAGAGATTGGCAGGGCCACATCTCTGGGTGTTTTCATTTCTTTTCTTTTCTTTTTTTTTTTTTAAGATTTTATTTATTTGAGAGAGAGAGCATGAGAGAGGAGAAGGTCAGAGGGAGAAGCAGATTCCCCATGGAGCTGGGAGCCTAAAATAGGACTCGATAGGGGTCTCCAGGACCATGATCTGAGCTGAAGATAGTGGCCCAACCAAATGAACCACCCAGGAGTCTCTCTGAGTGTTTTTTTGTAAGCCTAGATAAGAATTCGAACTTCATGGAAACCATTAGAGGGCTTTAAATAGGGAAATCACATGATCTACCTATGTGCTGGTAGTGGATGAGGTTGGGGGGGTTTAGGATTAGAAGTAGAGGAAATAGCAGGAGGTATACCCCTGCAGTAGAGCAGGGTGTGATAGTAGAGATGGGAAATAAGCCGATTCCGGATATGTTTTGGAGGGACAGTCTGTAGGGATGTTCAGATTGACAGGGGCCCAGGGGTAGGCTGGTAAGGGAGAGAGAGGACTCTGTAGCATCTAAGCTTTTTAGCGGACTAACTGCGTGGTGGCAGTAACCACTATCAATGGGGAAGGGACTAGACTCATTGGGTGGAGTTGGGGGAGCAAAAGTTCTACTTTGGGCTTTTCGCTTTGAAATGTCTCTAGACACTCAGATGTCACTTAGTATGACATTTAGACGCTTTGAAATGGCTTTAAGCAGGGCAGCTGGGTGACTCAGTCGATTAAGAGTCCGACCCTTGGTTTCAGCTCAGGTCATGATCTCAGAGTCCTGAGATGGAGCCCGTATCAGGCTCTGGTTCAGGGGAGAATCTGCCTGAAATTCTTTTCCCCTCTGCCCCCATCTACTCTTCCCTCAACTTGGGAGTGCGTGCACTGGCTCACATACATACATACATAGATAAGTAAATACATACATACATACATACATACACACACACACAAATAAAAATAAAACCTTGAAAAAATGTCTTTAAGCATCCGAGTAGGCAAGAAATAATGGTTAGTGAGACTAGAATAGCGGTAATAGAGGCAGGAAAATAATGCAACTGAAGTCTAGCTCCTGGCTGGTGATTTAATTTATTTAAAGACTGTAACCTTCAGGAGGGGTCTGAGGACCCAGAGGGGCTCCTTCAGGACCAGCCAAGAAGGTCCTTGCCTTCACACAGGATAGAAATCAAATGGAAGCCAGGAGGAAGAGAGCGGAGTTTACCAAAGACCTAGAGAGAGTGCAGATACAGAGCACCCGGGAGACTCAGAATGGAAAGGAGAATGTGTGTCCTCCATCCAGGAACAGAGAGGAGTGTTTAGTTGTCCTCCGTAAGCCACTTATGCCCTGGAGCCAGAAGTCTTGGTAAGTCAGTGGTCTTGGTCACTCCTTAGATGGTATTTATTGTGCTAGAAGACTCCAAAGAAATCATTAACTCCTTGACCTTTACAAGAAGAACATACATTATTTGTTCTGTAAGGTATGTGTGGGGGGGGGGTTGTAGGCCTTTGCAAGAGTAGAGGCAGGAAAGGAGCAAAAATAGCAGTTTTTCATTGGGGTCCTTTTAGTTTCCCTGTTTCAGCAGTATTTAATACCCATGCAACTGGATAAAGTCATCATGATCAGAGATCAGGAACTACTTCCACCAGCCAGATCTAGTTCCCTGCCTGCTTCTCTGTGGCCTGAGAGCTAAGAATGGTTTTTACATTTTTTAAATGGTTAAAAAAAATTAGAAGAATCATGGGGCGCCTGGGTGGCTCAGTGGGTTAAAGCCTCTGCCTTCGGCTCGGGTCATGATCCCAGGGTCCTGGGATGGAGCCCCGAGTTGGGCTCTCTGCTCAGCGGGGAGCCTGCTTCCTCCTCTCTCTCTGCCTGCCTCTCTGCCTGCTTGTGATCTCTGTCTGTCATATAAATAAATAAAATCTTTAAAAAAATTAGAAGAATCATAGTATTTCAGACATGTGAAAATTATATGCAGTTCAGATTTCAGTGTTCATAAATAAAGATTTACTGGAAAGTAGCTACACTTGTTATTTGTATGTTGTCTGACCGTCTTCACACTACTAGGCAGAGTTGAGTGGTTGCATATGGCTTGCAAAGTCTAGCATATTTTGTGTCTGACTGCAGATCTAGGTGTATGGAAGGAGAAGGTGGCTTAGGGACACATCCCAGTGTTATCAGTGTTTACGTATGTACAGTCCTTAAGTGTTAAAGTGTATAAAAGGGAGCTTGATTTTTATATGGGTTTCTCAGTTGCCAGCCAAAACAGCAAGGCTGGTGACTGGGGCTTCAAGAATTGAGTAATTGTGGCTCTACAGTAGGAACAACACAGCCATCATATCTTCTGTGAGGATTAGGGAGACCATGGGATTCATAAAGTAATTTTAATCTTTTCAAACTACTTAGATCTGAATAGCTTTTTATCTTTGTAGTTGATCATCTTGATTGAGACCAGGTATGTGATGTATAACTTAAGTAACTGTACTTTTCAGACAAATATTTTTGGTGCATTATTGACTCATGCCTCATGTTCTGAGAGTAGTATAAATTTGGGATCAAGATTGCAATGGAGGGGCGCCTGGGTGGCTCAGTTGGTTAAGCGGCTGCCTTCGGCTCGGGTCGTGATTCTAGGGTCCTGGAATCGAGCCCCGCATCGGGCTCCCTGCTTAGCAGAGAGCCTGCTTCTCTCTCTCCCTCTGCCTGCTGCTCTGCTTACTTGTGCTCTCTCTCTGTCAAATAAATAAATAAAATCTTTAAAAAAAAAAAAGATTGCAATGGAAAATAATGTAGTATAGACATTAATATGAAACTATAGTTTTAGTTTTGAAAGGTATAACTCAACTTAGTGCATTATTCCTTATAAGGAATTATACCTTATAGAATATATTTCAGAGAAAGCCAGAAATTCCCCCTACCCCATTCCATTTGCTTCAAAGAACCTTTTAGCTAAGGTAATGGATCAACGTAAGAGGGCTCAGGGGAGATGATTTCAGTTTTTATACATGTAAGAATACAGTATTAATCAGTGAGTTTGATTCTTTTCTAGGAACACACATTGGTAGGATCAGCAAATTCCCAAGATATCCAGCTATGTGGCATGGGAATTCTTCCCGAACATTGTATAATAGACATCACAGCAGAAGGCCAGGTCATGCTGACTCCTCAGAAGAACACCAGGTAATGTACTTTAATTAGTGTTAATGTCACAATAATTTTTAAGAGGAAGAAAGTACACTAGTTGTGGGTGTATAAGCATGTTTGGCCTTTGCTTTTAAGTTCACTTAGTGAAGCTATCCAGTTAGTTACCAAGACCTTTACATTGAACTTTTTAACAGCTCTTGAACCCATCTCTCCTCTCTATACTCACTACTGTGGCCTTGTTTAAATAAGACCCTCATCTCGGTTGTGAAACTGAGCCCCGAGTTGGGCTCCACACTCAGTGGGCAGTGTGCTGGGGATTCTTTCTTTTCCTTTCCCTCTGCCCTTACCCCTACTCCTACACATGCGCTCTTTCTCTCTCTGTTTCTCTTTCTAAAAATAAATAAGTCATGGGGCACCTGGCTGGTTCAGTCAGTTAAGCGTCCAACTGTTGGTTTCGGCTCAGGTCATGAGGTCACAGTCATGGGATCAAGCCCGGTATCAGGCGGGCTCTGCATGGAGTGTACTTCAGATTCTCTCTCCCTCTCCCCACTGTGTGCGCTTGCTCTCTTTCTCTCAAATAAATAAAATTTTTAAAAATAAATAAACCTTTAAAAAATATTATTACTAATTTATCCAAAAAGTCTTTAAATATTGGAAAGCTATCAAACTCAAGGTGAAGGATACAAATGAGGAAGAGGAAAGAACAGCAGAAGGTAGTCCCGGCACTCCCAGCCTGGGCTTGCTATTCTCCTATTAAGTAGTCTTACAGAATAACAACCTCAGGCAAGGTTACTCTGAAGCTGTGATAAAATATGACAAAGCAAGCCACACAATAATTTTGTTTCAGCACAGATAAAAACCAAGGTCACTCTGTCACACACCAAATACCAAATACCTTCTCTTGGCTGAGGTGAGTGATTACTTCTTTACTGGTCACAACTTTATTATAATCTTCATTCTAGTCTCCCCTCTATAAATAAGATTTTTTTTTAAGATTTTATTTATCTATTTGGCAGACAGAGATCCTAAGTAGGCAGAGAGGCAGGCAGAGAGAGGAGGAAGCAGGCTCCCCACTGAGCAGAGAGCCCAATGCGGGGCTCGATCCCAGGACCCTGAGACCATGACCTAAGCCTAAGGCAGAGGCTTAACCCACTGAGCCACCCAGGCGCCCCTATAAATAAGATTTTTATAGAATGCCCAGTCGTAAAAGTACTCCTGCCTTCTGAATGCATCCAACATGTACAGAGCCCTCCTCTCTCAGACCCTTTGCCAGCTTGTCTGGCTAAAGCCCAAATCCTGCAACAGTCCTTCCGAGCACACTGGTACTGAGATATCCCATGCTTCCTGTGACTGTGTCTTCTCCCTGTGCAGGAGTAATCAGCCCAGCTTGTTCAGCTACAAGAATGCTCCTAGAGGTCTTTGAGTGGAGGACATTGACACAATTTTCCAAATTCCCAATTCTCACTTGAAATTCACAGTTGGCATTTCCTCACTTTGTCCATTTGCAGGAAAATGGCTGCTCTAGGTACCACTTCATATATATATCTTTTGCTCAGGACAGTCATCATACTCTTGTGTGAATGAACACAGAGCTTTTTTATGTACTTCTCGTTTTGTCACCTCAAATGTTTAAAAAGTTGTGAAGGGTCAGGATTTTTAAAAAGTAATAATTTTTATTGCTTCATCAAGGACTTCCTCAAAGGAAACCTTTTTCAACAATTGTGGGTGCATGGCATGAGTGGTTCAATGACTACTAGTCATGTTTGGTGTCACTGCCTTGGTTTGTGCTAAAACAGTAGTTTTACTCATTGCCGACATAAATGTCAACACGGTGAAAAGGGCGGGTTAGCGTTATCATAAAAATAGCTTTGATCTTGGGGACCCCACAGAGACCAAACTTTGAAAACTTTTATTATAATCATGCTTTTTTATTAATTATGGCTTAATGGCTGTAGCTTTTAAAAATTAGCCTGTATATGTTTGCTTTTAATTGAACTCCTCATTGTATTTAAGTAATTTGTGTCATAAAAGCTGAAATCTATTAATTGTAGTAGGTTCCCTCTTGTTACAATTTTTGAGTTCATGCTTTGAATAATCAGACTATAGGAGGACCAGTTACTTTTAGTGTTTATTTTTTATTTTTTTATTTTTTATTTTTATATAAACATATAATGTAACCCAGCTCCCTCTCCCAACACCCCTCCCCCCACCCCCCTCAGTTTGTTTTATGACATTAAGAGTCTCTTTTGGGGGATGCCTGGGTGGCTCAGTTGGTTAAGCGGCTGCCTTCGGCTCAGGTCATGATCCCAGCGTCCTGGGACCTGGGATCCTGGGATCGAGCATCCTGGGATTGAGTCCCACATTGGGCTCCTTGCTCAGCAGTGAGCCTGCTTCTCCCTCTGCCTGCCACTCTGTCTGCCTGTGCTTGCTCCTGCGCTCTCTATCTGACAAATAAATAAATAAAATCTTTAAAAAAATAAAAAAGAGTCTCTTTTGGTTTGTCTCCCTCCCGATCCCATCTTGTTTCATTTATTCTTTTCCTACCCCCTTAACCCCCACCCCCATTGCATCTCCACTTCCTCGTATCAGGGAGATCATATGATAGTTGTATTTCTCTGATTGACTTATTTCGCTAAGCATAATACCCTCTAGTTCCATCCATGTCATCGCAAATGGCAAGATTTCATTTCTTTTGATGGCTGCATAGTATTCCATCATGTATATATACCACCTCTTCTTTATCCATTCATCTGTTGATGGACATCTAGGTTCTTTCCATAACTTGGCTATTGTAGACATTGCTGCTGTAAACATTCGGGTGCACGTGCCCCTTTGGATCACTATGTTTGTATCTTTAGGGTAAATAACCAGTAGTGCAATTGCTGGGTCATAAGGTAGCTCTATTTTTAATTTTTTGAGGAACCTCCATGCTGTTACTTTTAGTGTTTAAAAACCTACATGGTAAGTGAAATCCAGATAGCGAGAGTAGGATTTTGTGTATATGCATATACATAAAAAGTAACTAGCAATATAAAGCTAATTAAGTGCTTTAGGACAGTAAAGAAACTAAGACACTATAGGCTGGAGTGATGAGCAGCTTTTTTTTTTTTCTTTAAGATTTTATTTATTTACCCGACAGAGATCACAAGTAGGCAGAGAGGCAGGCAGAGAGAGAGGAGGAAGCAGGCTCCCTGCTGAGCAGAGAGCCCGATGTGGGGCTCAATCCCAGAACCCTGGGACCATGACCCGAGCTGAAGGCAGAGGCTTTAACCCACTGAGCCACCCAGGCGCCCCTGATGAGCAGCTTTTACAGAGGAAGCGGAAACCAGCTGGGCTTTGAAAGCTGAGTAGAACTTGGTAGGGGGATGGGGAGGAATGGGAACGCTATTCTAGGTTGCAGGACTGGTATAAGCCTGGTTTTGAAGGAAGAGTCAATTAAATTAATCATGTTTAGTGGACAGAACATAAACTTTTTTTTTTTTTGGCATTGAGAATTTGCTAGAGGGGGAAAAGAAAGAGAGAGCTAAACAGGGCTTCCTTTTGTAGGGCCTTAAGGGTCAAGATAAAGAACTTGACCTTTATCCCATATCTAAGTAAATGAGTCCTTCAGGAGGAGAGAGGCTTGATGAAACTGGTATTCCAGGAATATCAGTCTCATAATGGTATGAGTAAGTTTTGTTTTTTTCCTGCGTGGGCAAAATTTTCCCTTTATATCCTTCTATCCACCCTTCTGTTGAACTGGATTGTCAAGATAAGTAGTCAGTGGGGTGCATGAGTGGCTCAGTGGGTTAAGCTTCTGCCTTCGGCTCAGGTCATGATCTCAGGGTCCTGGATCAAGCCCCCCACTGGGCTCTCTGCTGGGAGGGAGCCTGCTTCCCACCTCCTCTCTGCCTGCCTCTCTGCCTACTTGTGATCTCTCTCTCTCTCTCTCTCTGTCAAATAAATAAATAAAATCTTAAAAAAAAATAAGAAGTCAAGTGGACCTTATAAATCTTTTATATATTGATAGGATATGAACGTTTTTCTATGCTCTAGGAAGTTACAGAAGAATTTAGCACAAATCTCATTTTTTTCTATTTCTAGAGTCTAGTTGGTTACTTGGCTCTTATTATTCATGTAGATTGGACATACTCATTTGAGTTTTCATGTACACTGCTCCCAGTTTTTTCCTGTTGACTATAATGGCTCCATATTTACTCCTTAATATGCTATATAATAAATTTGGAATTGTGAAAAATAGAGGATAGTAATTTATTATACTTAGTACTATAAGCATTTCTCAGGAGAGAAGTAAATACAAATAGTAAAATTCACTGAGGGTAGGAGAATTGATTATTTTGGGGAATTGATTATTTCTTTTCCCCTAGTAACTAGATCTCTGTAGTATTGGGTAATCAAAGGAGAAAATATGATAATCATTGTTTGCTTTTTTGACCTCTTCTCCCCTCAGAACATTTGTAAATGGCTCTTCTGTATCTAGTCCTATACAACTCCATCATGGAGACAGGATACTCTGGGGAAACAACCACTTCTTCAGGTATGACATTATTCATGGCTCTTAAAGAGAGATTATTGAAGATTATACTCTGAAACAGAAGAATGTATATTAGAAGGTAAACTTAACTCCATAAAAAGTATACATTGTTTTGTACATATATATTTACTGACTGTTATTGGCTTGTTCACTATATGCTTTGAACCTGAGAGACATATGAACAATACCCTCAGAAAAAACAAGGAGTTTACTTATTTATTTTTTTTCCATTTTATTTCCCAGTGCAAGATGATTGCTTTGCCATCTGGTGTAAGAATTCATTAATTTTTTTTTCTGACGTGCTTATCTTTTTATTTGTTTATGTTTTATTGGAAAAGAGTAGTTTTAGTTCCCTTAGTCATAAAATAAAGTTTGTATTTCATTTAGGAATGTTTTCAGCTGCAGATAATGGCAGACTTGACTACAATGGCTTAAACAGTTTGTTTCACTGACCAAATAAGAAATCCAAAGGTGGATGGTTGTTGGTATTAGCTAAGCCTCTCAAAACTGTCACAGCAGAAGGCTTGTCATGGTCTCTTTGTCTTAGCATTTCCCTGTAGTCTAAAGACAGCTCTACCACTCTAGCTATCAAAGCAGCATCCAGGCACATATGAAGAAAATGAGGGAGAAGGGTGGTGGTACTTAAGGCCTATCTACTTGATCAGAAAAAGCAGAAGTCTTCCCAGAGCCCTCAGCAACCTTCCATTTTTGTCTCATTTGGCAGAATTTGCCCCTTAACTATAAGGGAGGCTGAGAAAGTGGCTGTGCTGGGACTGCACACATCGTTTTCCCTAGAAAACTGGTGTTGTGTTGCTAGGGAAGGGCAGGCTGAGGTTGGACAGAACTACAGACTTGGTTTGTTCCTCTTCCTGTCACTGGTCACCATGCTTGGGATATCAGACTGACTTTTCTTTTCTTTATCTTTTTTTTTTAAAAAGATTTTATTTATTTATTTGTTAGAGAGAGAGAGAGAGCAAGCACAGGCAGACAGAGAGGCAGGCAGAGGCAGAGGGAGAAGCAGGCTCCCTGCCGAGCAAGGAGCCCGATGTGGGACTCGATCCCAGGACGCTGGGATCATGACCTGAGCCGAAGGCAGCCGCTTAACCAACTGAGCCACCCAGGCATCCCCAGACTGACTTTTCTTATAGCTAATGGAGATCCTTTGCTTGTAGGCCAGTTGATATTTTGATTACTGGAAAAAGGATTATCCCCAAAGTATCTGGAAAATATTTTTCATTTTTCTCCTTCCCAAACTAAATCAGGTATAAACTACTTGGCTTGGTTTTCAAAGCCTTCCTAGTTTGAGATATGTTGATCTTTCTAGCATTAACTCCCATAACCTCTGCTATGCAAATTTTGTTTTTTCATTCAAAATTATGTTTTTTCATTCATAATTTCTCCAGAGACTATGAGAGTTTCTATTTCCACATCTCTTCTCATGCTGTTCCCACTGTTAAAGTTTGGCTCAAATGACTTCCTACTCTGTCATCTTTTCTATTGTTATTCTAGTGGTCCTCAGCTTTTCTTCAACACCTAGCCTGTCACAGTCATGTGGCCCCAAGTCACATGGTCTGTTGTAACTATTTGTACATGAGTGTGTGTTTATTTCTACTACCAGAAGATAAAATTCCCGAGTATAGTAATTGCCATATACTTAGATGGTACCCCTTGGCATCTAGCAAATGCCAGTGTTTAATGAATGGAATAAGTGCATATCTTTATTTTAAAAATAATATTCTTCCCACCCCCCAAGACTGAATTTGCCTAAAAAGAAAAAGAAAGCAGATCGAGAGGATGAGGAACACGACATGTCCATAAAGAATGATACCAGTTCTGAGCAGCTGGATATAGACGGAGACTCTTCCAGTGAGGTGTCCAGTGAAATCAACTTCAATTATGAATATGCGCAAATGGAGGTTACCATGAAGGCTCTGGGGAATAATGGTGAGCAGATCTGCTGTGCATTTTAGAATCTTTTTAAAGTTGACGGAAAGTTAAAAATGTTTGTGACTGAGGCCTTTTAAATGTTGGAAAGGAAATCTTTGTTATTCTCTATATTCTTTTAATTTATTAATTTATAAAAACTTTTCATTCTTTCAGCCTTGAGTACAAATCGCTGCACACTTTGTTCTCATTGATAGAATTTCTCAGGTTTGAAATTTGACTGCCACTGTCACTCTCAGCTTACATGTAGAACATACAGTAGACCTGCTTTTCCTGTGTGGAAGATGGTTCGGCATGTATCTGACAGAAGAGATGATATGATGAGTAATGGGGACTAAGGACAACTGAGTTTAGCCCAAACTATCTTCAAGAATCTTCATTTACTAGTTAGGATGACAAACAGCATAGCAATATAGAACCACATGAGAAATCTATTGTGTTGTACTGTGACCTTTCATTCATTATTTACCTTTAAAAAAAAAAAACCTTGTTTAGATCCAATGCAGTCCATATTGAACAGCCTAGAACAACAGCATGAAGAAGAAAAACGGTCCGCGTTGGAGCGCCAGAGACTTATGTATGAACATGAATTGGAGCAGCTACGAAGAAGGCTGTCTCCTGAGAAACAGAACTGTCGTAGTGGGGACCGGTTTTCTTTCCACTCACCCAGTGCTCAGCAGCGATTGAGACAGTGGGCCGAAGAGAGGTAGGCGCATGGGGCCTTTAGTATGTGTGCATAACATAGGCTCAACCCTTTAACTCACCTAGGTAAGATGGTGTGGAGAAATCTAGACATTATTTGATAAAGAATTATATTGAGAGAATGTTACAGCTTCAGAACCATTTGTATGATTTTTTTTTCATTTTTTAGAAAAAACAGGAATCATTCATTTATATTGATCTATTTAAAGTTGTCCATGTTAGGTGCTGCCCCGTTTTAGTTTGTATGGCTTTTGGATTTGAATAAATAAGTATTTGTACTTAGAAGTTATACTTTATCATTGTATCATACTTTAGGTTGTGAAGCTTGGGTAGATGCTTTTT
>ML110760.1:32159-83072 GCA_003697995.1 Taxidea taxus jeffersonii
AGTACCTAGAATTGACACAAATCATTTTGGGCTTCTCTCTCTCTCCTAGACACCTGACAGTGTGTTCACGGGACTGTTTGCATGGCTGTTAGAGATGATGCCTATCGCTGGAATCAAGGCAGCCATTGTTAACATGTTAATGGCTACTAATCTATGCTATTATTGATTTAATAGATTGGTATTTTCCAATTTCACCCAGAGAGAGGAGCTGGACAAGGAAGTATTCCTTAAGGAGAGAGTCCTTTTTAACTCAGGCTGGGTCTTTCCTCATTTATCCAAGACAACCTTTTGTTTTTGGTACCTGAAAGGTTCATTTCAGTTCATGTCTTGCCCCTGCTATGAACTCTGTTGTTTGTTCTGGTCTAACTCCTGGCTTTGTACTCATCTCTCTTTCTCTCTCTCTCTCTTGTGATTTTGGTAAGAGACAGAAATTTCTTTTTTTTCTTTTTTTCCAGTTCTTGTTGTAGTTGCTGGAGGGCCAAGTCTTGATGCTGCAGGATATCGCTGGCTGCCGTTTCCTCCCCATTCTAATATTCTCCATCTGCAGTACCACTCCATGTGGATCCCTGATGAGTTTTTTGTATTTATTCCCTAGCAGGCTGGGTAGAAGGTAGAAGGGCCTATAGAGTATGAGAGAATGGCAATTTTTGAGCTTCAGATTTCAGAATCTTTGTTTCATTATGTGCATTCTCTTTCTTTGAAAGTGATTATAGGCAAGATGGTAAAGCAGTGTTGGTATATTTCACAATTCCCTGAAGTTCTGAGTAGACCAATCCAAAGAGTTGATAAATTATCCAATAAATCTAAACTGATTAGATAACTGATAGATATGTCTCTACACAGGGATATTTTTATTTTCTTCTTGTGTTTTTAAAAAGTTTAAAAACTGTTCCTATATTAAAAACACATTGCTTTGGGGTGCCTGGATGACATGGTCGGTTGGGCATCCAACTCTTGGTTTCAGCTCAGGTCATGATCTCAGGGTCCTGAGTTCAAGCCTCATGTCAGGCCCTGAGCTCAGTGTGGAGTCTCCTTGAGATTTTCTCTGTCCCTCTTCCTCTGACCCTCCCACTTGTGTTGTCTCTCTCTCTCTCTCTCTCTCTCTCTGTCTTTAAAATAAATAAAATCTAAAAAAAAAAAGAAAACACACCTTGCTTTTACAAGCTGGAGAAATTTCATTAAATTCTAGGATTTTTTCTGGGGAAATTCACATAACATAAAATTAACCATTTTAAAGTGAATAGTTCAGGGATACCTGAGTGGCTCAGTTGGTTAAGAATGCAGCTCTTGATTTTGGTCATGATTTCAGGGTTGTGAGATTGAGCCCCGCTCTGAGGTGGCCACTGAGCATGGAGCCCACTTAAGATTCTCTCTCTCTCTGCCCCTCCCTCCTTCTTTTTTTTTTTAAAAAGAAAAAGATAAAGTGAACCATTCAGTGGCATTTTGTCCATTCACAGTGTTGTGTGACCAGCATCTTTAGTTCATACTGTTTTTATTTATTGGAGAGAGCAAGACAGAGATAGTGAGAGAGGACAGGAGCAGTGAGAAGCAGGCTACCCGATGAGCAGGGAGGCTGATGCAGGACTCGATCCCAGGACTCTGGGATCTCGATCTGGGATCATGACCTGAGCCGAAAGCAGCCACTTAGCCAACTGAGACACCCAGATACCCCATACTGTTTTTTAAATTTTGAATCTAAACTATGTATGTTTACAAATTGATATAATTTGTTGCCTCCATTTACCATTTACAGTTTGCTCTTTTTTTTTTTTTAAGATTTTATTTATTTATTTGACAGACAGAGATCACAAGTAGGCAGAGAGGCGGGCAGAGAGAGGAGGAAGCAGACTCCCTGCGAGCAGAGAGCCCGATGTGGGGCTCAATCCCAGGACCTGAGATCATGACCTGAGCCGAAGGCAGAGGTTTTAACCCGCTGAGCCACCCAGGCGCCCCTACAGTTTACTCTTTTAAACGTTTTCTGTTTTGTACCACATTAAGATACTACCCATTCAAAAAATTTTTTAAATTCAAACTATTGAAGGGTAAAAGATCATTTCTTAGCTGTCCATCCCAGCAGACTTTCCCTTGTCATTCAGTGTTTATGACTCTTCTTCTACCCACAGATACTCTCTGGTCAGCTGATGGCTTGAATAAAGCCTTTTTGATTTCCCATTAAACGTGATTTAATCTTTTGGGTTTTAAATTTAAATTTATAT
This sequence comes from Taxidea taxus jeffersonii, assembly GCA_003697995.1. Lineage (NCBI taxonomy): Eukaryota > Metazoa > Chordata > Mammalia > Carnivora > Mustelidae > Taxidea > Taxidea taxus. The sequence goes on from ML110760.1 coordinate 34,376, forward strand.
CCCATTTACTATAGGAATAACATATATGAATAATTTACTATATAAATTTGCTTTTTAAATTACATCTAATTTATATACTTAAATTTAAATTTTGATCACAGCTGAATATAATGGCATTATATTAAGCTTAAAAGGTTCCTGAGAAGTTTTGCGGTGAACTGAATAGAAAAGGATAGCAATTCCGTTTTGGTTGATGACATTTGACTGGTGGGTATAGAATGTTCAGGGTTGGCTTCCATGGTGGATATCTTTGTGATTCACATGGTCACTCTTACTGTTTTACAGCGAGGCTCTCTTCTTAGTGAACCTGCAATCCAGGTGAGAAGAAAAGGAAAAGGAAAACAGATTTGGTCTTTAGAAAAACTGGACAACAGGTTGCTGGATATGAGAGACCTTTATCAGGAGTGGAAGGAGTGCGAAGAAGATACCCCGGTAAGTTATCTGAGAAAAATGACCAAACTGGTCATCATAGAAGAAACCAAGCAGGAAGGTGCTTATCCATTTTTAGGGAAGAATTGTTCATTCTGCTAAAATAGTAATCCTGTTTCTAGAATAATTTTAATTCTCTAAATTGTTTGGCTAATCAAGAATCTTAATAACCTATTTTTCTGGCATCTTCTTTCTTCTTCTTCTCTTTTGTGTTCTCTGGATTTCTAGTAGACTCTTCTATATTCCATTCTGACCTCTGTTGGTGTCACATGTGTCTGCTTCTGTACTGGACTGTGAATTTTCTTAGGACAAAGACCAGGCCTTATTATCTCTCTTCCCATTCCCCTACACATTTAACCTCACAAATAGAAACCTGCAGTATCTCCTTTTTTAATAGAACATCAGTGGTATCTTAATATTTATACTACTAAGAGCAGATTTGGAAGGAGTTTTGATCCTACAGTGGGTGCTATAGAGCTGTACTCTGGAACTTTCTCCTCAGAGTTGACCCCATTTAGGTCAGCCATGTACTTGTGCATATTTTAAAACAGAAATATATGTTATGTATATTTTTATAGTTTTTTAATACTGCTGGTGTTGCTTCCACATAGAGTTGTTTACTTAGCCTCTTATTTTTTGTTTTTATTTTTTAGCCTCTTGTTTTTTAAAAAAATTTATTCCAGATTATCATCAATTAGATTGACTTTTTATAGTTAGATGACATTTTTTTTTTTTGTTAGATGACATTTTTTCTTAAATTTTTTTCCTTCTTTCTTCTATACTCCTCTTTTATTTCAGCCCAGAAGTAAAACAACATCAACAAATTACAAAAAAGCAAACCACTCTTGTGGAAGGGGGTCAGCTCTTGTTAGTAGCCCTGCATCTTATCATTTGGCAGGAACGAGTGCAGTAAACATGAATGAAAACTAAAGAGTACTTTTGTGCACTTGACTTCTTTTTCTAGTCAATTGGTTTTCTCTATTTTCATGACAAGATGTCCACATAAAGGAGAAGAGAAACGTCATGATATATTATTGAGATGGCTGTCATGGGTGAAAGATACTGACCACCATTCTAATGGGAGTGAGGAAGAGAAAGTGTGTAATCCAGTGCTATGCTTAAGCTAAATTTAATGACTTTATGAGAGGCCATCAATAAGTGGTAGTAGGTTGAATTAATTCATTTTAAGTGATTTCAGAAATTGTGATGTTCCAAATCTCTTTAAAGGTCATACGGTCTTACTTCAAGCGTGCTGATCCATTCTATGATGAGCAGGAAAATCACAGTCTTATTGGGGTGGCGAATGTTTTCCTCGAGTCCCTCTTCTATGACGTGAAGTTACAGTATGCTGTTCCAATTGTCAACCAGAAAGGAGAGGTTCGTTTTCTCTTCATGCCTTGTGTCCCATAGAGAAAAATTTAAGAAACAGTGGAGTGGTGACAGTATATTATTGTGATTCTTTTTCATTAATAATGACAAGAGCTGTTTATGTGTATTATTAATACTTGTGTTTCCATCTGCTTGATGGTGATTATTCCAAAAACTTTGAGGGAAAGTAACTGTTAGAACCTGGGCTTCTAATTTCTCATTTACCAGTAACCCAGGCATTTGATTCTAAACAGAAGAAAAAACAAAATCTGGAAACATTACCTGCTTCTCTGTTGTTCCAGGTGGCAGGTCGGCTGCATGTTGAGGTGATGCGAATCAGTGGTGACATTGGGGAAAGAATTGCTGGAGGTGATGACACCTCAGATCTCTCCTGTGATAAGGAAACCCAGGAGAACAGACTTGTGTGCATGGTAAGTCCCAGTTTCATTGAGAAGTAGTGTCAGTGCAGCCGATTTTGAGGATTGTGGCTATTTAGACAATAAATATTGTGTTCTTTTTCGAACTTCGAAAATATCTGTCTCTAAATAAACCTTTCACATTGGTATTCCAAAAACCATATTTCATCATATATATTGATTTACCAGTTAGGTAGGTATTTCCACTGTCTTCCTCTGTGAAGCCTTAGATAAGTCACCTCTTTCTTCTGGACCATTCTGCTCCGAAGTTATATGGATTTCTGTTTATCTGAACTTCTCTCTAGAGAAGCACAGTTTTTTCATGTAAGTTTCCTCCTCCTGTTGGACCTATTGACTTCTGCTGATGCTCAAGATTTATCCTAGCCCTGATCCTGTTCATAAGCTTCTACTGTAATCATTCTTCACACTCTTTTTCCTCATATGTTTTGTTCCTCTTCATCCATGTGCCTTTGCATATGCTATTCGAGCATGTGCCAGTCTCAAACCCTGCTCTTTCTGTCCTTCCCAGGTATGCCATTCGTGCACACTGTTGCATGTTATCTGTCAGACGTTGTACTGGGAATATAAAGATGAATAAGACAGGATTTCTTCTCTTAAGGAGCAACCCGTGTATTTTTTGTCAGTGTGTAGAGGGACACACAAGTGAACAGAAGACTCCAATATTGTGTGACCCAGGTGCTCTGAGAGAAGTATACAAGAGATGTTTGGGGACAGAGAGGAGAGGTAATTAATTCAGAGAGTGAAGTCTGAGGAAAATTTCTGGAAACATAACTCAGAGTGAACTTGAAGGAGAGCATGTTATGTAAAACTCTTTCTCCATAGGATGCTGTGCTTTTCTCATGGATAATTGGTAGGTAGATCTTAAGTAGGTAATTACATTCCTGAACTCTTATCCAATTGGTGTAGATAGTGCTGCCTGTGTCACTCATTATGACAGTGAAAAATATCCCCTCATACATTTCCAAACACACCCTAGCTGGGCCAGCGTGCCATCAGTCGAGAATCACTGGAGGAACCAGTTAAAAGGTTTTTGAGGAAGAAGAAATCCTCAAGGGTCATAGGAAGTGTACAAGTGAGAAGAAGGCCATTCAAAGATGCATTGAAAGAAGCCTAAACTTAACTCTAATTTCACAATCCATCCTCGGTCCAGTCCTGTATCTCAGTAAGTATTTCTAGAATTGGAGTTGATACTGAAAAGAGGAAGTGAGGCATTCACTGAAAGCTATGGGGAAGCCTTAGCTGTTAGAGATGGGCTTCTTTCTGTGGGTCTTTGCATGTATTAAGAAGGCCTCAGATGGGGGCACCTGGGTGGCTCCGTTGGTTAAGCAACTACCTTCAGCTCAGGTCATGATCCCAGAGTCCCGGGATCGAGTCCTGCATCGGGCTCCCAGCTCCATGGGGAGTCTGCTTCTCCCTCTGACCTTCTCCCCTCTAATGCTCTCTCTCACTCTCTCTCTCTCTGAAAGAAATAAATAAAATCTTAAAAAAAAAAAAAGAAGGCCTCAGATGTTTAAGATGCTCAGAATGTGGGGGGGGGGGGAGGGATTCTTAGTTCACTAAAAGGTTAATCTTTGATGGTGTTATTCTTGTTTTTAGAACATTTTTTCTGAAATTACATGATTACCAAAGGTTGAGACATAGGCTTGATGAGTCCATAATGGCCCATTTCAAAGGTGACAGATTAGTAAACGCAGCTGTGTAAAAGTTAACATCAGTACAAGGATACTGTCTCACTTGGGAAAGTCACCACTGAAAAAAAGTAGTATATCCTGGGTAACATAAGCTTTTCTTTCTTTCTTTTTTTTTTTTTAAGAAGAAACAAAGTTAAAATATCTTGACACTGTTTTAGTAGAAGATAGCAAACATGCAAAAGTAGTGACAAAAGTGTTACTGATCCCCACCCACCCTCCCTCAGCATCAACTCACCATCAGTCTTACTTCACTCATCTGCCTAAGCCTCTCTGTGCTGTCCTCTTGCCCACGGTGGGTGATTTTGAAGCTATTCCAGACATCGTATTTCATCTATAATAGTTAAGTATGTATCTCTAAAAGAAGAGTACTTAAAAAAAACATTATATCATAAATAAAAATGAATACTTTCTTAATATGAGATACTCAGTTTCCTTGATTGTCTTGTTTGCTATGTCTCTGGCATCTATCCTAATCTTTAGGCGCTGACTCTTGTGCTTGCTTGCTTCCCCTCTCTCATTCTCTCTCTTTCTCTCATACCCTATAGTTTATTTATTGTAGAAACTGGGTTGTTGTCTTGTATTTTCCTCATAATCTGAATTTTGCTGATTGGGATTATTTAATGTGTTAAGATGTATTTGTTGTAAATTGGTAGTTAGATATGAAGGTGTTATAAGGGGAAGGGGTAGCAAGGACATTTTATGTTCTTTTGTGTTCTGCCATCAGAAGACACATTATGTCTGGTGTCCTTTGAGGGATGTTAGCAGTCATTGATGATTATACCTAGATATTTCATGAGAAGTTAGAAAAGAATGATACTATAACCCTTTCACCCCTCATTTATTAACTAGAATTCTTTTCTAGAAAGAATCATCCTATTACAGCAACTGTTTATACCTCACAGATACAATTTTGTAGAGGAAGGGCAGGGTAAATGCTCCATTCTTTTCTCCTTTTAAAAAAAAAAACCTCATTTTCAAAATAATTGTCTCCTACTAATATATAAAAGTGACTAGTGAGATTTTATTTTGTTTTTAGTCCAAATATCGCTATGAACTCTTTGGTGTAAGCATATTTGATGTGTTTTGATTTCTGTGTTTATTACCTATCTCAAAGCTCACATGATCCCATCTTTGAGCTGAGGGCTCTCCTCTAGTGTCCTTTTGACACAACCCTAACTCTCATAGACTATATAGGCTAGCGTTCTTCTTTCTGGTATGAGGAATATTCTAGTCTCATCCTGGACATTTGCTTTCGCAGCCTGGAATCAGCCATCTCTCTAAGGAACCTGGTTCCTTTCAGTGGGAAGTGGTTTTTAGAGACCATATTCTAAGCATGTAATAGTCTTTTGTGTTAAAGGAGGAAGACAGTATGTATGACAGTAAATAAAATATAGGTGGAAAAAATGAAATCAGTCTGGGACATGTAACAATAATAGGTGATAAGTAACACCAGCTTATTTTTTTTTTTTAAGATTTTATTTATTTATTTGACAGAGAGAGACCACAAGTAGGCAGAGAGGCAGGCAGAGAGAGAAGCAGGCTCCCCGCCGAGCAGAGAGCCTGATGCGGGACTCAGTCCCAGGACCCTGAGATCATGACCTGAGCTGAAGGCAGCGGCTTAACCCACTGAGCCACCCAGGTGTCCCAAGTAACTAACACCAGCTTATAAAAGCAATCTGGTTTTATTTTTCTATGATGAAAATAGGTATGCACATATTAACATGTTGATATTTTAAATTACATTAAATTAAGTGAGTATGTTTTAAAACCCTAAACAGCATGTCTTCTGACATTCCTGAGCTTTATAGTGAGCAGTGGCAAGTCCAAGTCTGTGATATTCTGACACCTTGTGGTGATTTTGATTTCTGTATGCAGAAACTTAAAACACAAAAAAAAACAAACAAAAACTATGTTCTGGATATCAGGATATTCCTCATTCCTGATATTCTTCTTTCCTGGCAGTCTTATTCCTGATAAGTTGCCTGTAGGATATAGATCAGCATATGAAATCTTATAATTTATTTCAACCTTAAAATTGAAATTGATTTCTTAGAAAAAATACTGGCTTTCCAATGGAATTTAATCATAAAGAAGTATGTTTCCAACATCTGTCCACTCAATGCTTGGATGTGTTTTCATTCATTTTATTCCACTGGTATGGTCAGTTCTCACTCCAGTATCATTAGGTAGCTATCCTGTTTCACATAGGAGAAGTCTCAGCCTAAGAAAACTAAGAATTTAATCTGCTCAAAAACAGAAACTAGTATGTGGAAGAGTTTTTTTTTTTTAAGATTTTATTTATTTATTTGAGAGAGAGAGAGAATGAGAGAGAGAAAGCATGAGAGGAGAGAGGTCAGTGTGAGAACCAGACACCCTGGTGAGGAGGGAGCCTGATGTGGGACTCGATCCCAGGACTCCAGGATCATGACCTGAGCCAAAGGCAGTTGCGTAGCCAACTGAACCACCCAGGCACCCTGTGGCAGGGTTTTATTTAGATCTATGTTCTACAGAAATCTTGTAATCTTATCAAATATCATGTTGTCTCACCTTAAAGAATATAATAAAAATTTTTAAACACTTAATGAAAAAGTGATGGTTTTCAGAATGAACAAAAAATTAATTGCCGAACACTGAATGCTCTCTTGGGTTTAGATGAATAAAATGCATTAGTCAGTCCGTCTTTTTGTAGCCCGTTATGGAATTGCTGTCTAAATGTTTCAAACTGTTGTTGCCATTGTTGGGAAAAATGAGTAAAAATAGGAGTTCTCAACCATTGCTTACCCATTATGTACCTGGTATAGAAGAAAATAGTCATCTGCTTTGCCTGATATTCTGTGTTAATGCTTCCTGAAATGTTAAGACAATTGTATTTGTGATTGTATTTGCTGAACTATTATCAACTTTGGTCACATATTCAAGTTTATTTTTTGATAAATTTATTTACTGGAGGCACAGTGTATTATACAATGTGCAGGAAGTGACCAGGTGAAGAACATAATAAATGGTCAATGCTCAGTCATATGAAAGGCAGTCCATAATCAATTATAAAGTCAGAATTTAGTTTTGGTTCATTAATTTTAGAATTTAGTTTCCTTCATAGTTGGGAGTTTTGGAATGTTACAACTTGCCACAAAAATTGGAGCTTAAAAATCAGCCTGACACTGCCTGCCAAAAGAAATATTTAGAATTTTTGACTGCTTTAAAATCCATTATGGGCATTTATTCCTGGCACATTTGGGTCTGATTAGACATGTATTTCTAATTGTATGTTGTTATCACAAAACCTTACACTCTTGCAGTCCAGGGCACATTTTCTTTGATTCATCTCCCCTAAATCTGCATGGAGAAGGCCCTCCATAATTGGTACAGAGATGGTCAGCATTCACCATCTTTAATCCCCTTCCCTTTATCCCTCCAGATCTTCAGAGTATATCCTGATGCCTTTAAAATTTAACAAAAAATCTTCTAGTAGCATATAACTTCTACTTAGAATCTTATTCTTTTTTAGCCTTCAGAATATCAAATAAATATTTTTTGCTCTTTACTGAATATTCCCTAAGGGCACATATGCTGATTTCATTCTTCATTCATCATTCTTAGCAATCTTATGTTCCTGGGATATATCCGTAGTTAGCCAAATTCATATCATTGAATGGTATTGATGGTTGAGAACTTCCCTTTTCTGAGTTGATGATGATGATGATTATTATTATATGATGATGATGATGATGATGATGATGTTATAAGAACACTAGAATTGGCCTGTAAATGCTTGAAAACATCCAAGTTTATAGTGAAGGTCATTTTACCTTCTGTCAACATCTCACTAGATATGACAGTTGTTGTCACCATTTCCCAGATGGAGAAATACAGCCCCAGAGTGAAGGGGATTTGGTCAACAAAAACCAGTAGTGACACAGTCAAGACTGGGACCCATATCTGACTCAAGATACTTGTATCTTTTCTGAGTTACAAACAGAGCCTTCCCTTTCCTTCAGGTTAAAATACTCCAAGCCACTGGTTTGCCACAGCATCTGTCCCACTTTGTGTTCTGCAAATACAACTTTTGGGATCAACAGGAGCCAGTAATTGTTGCACCTGAAGTTGATACCTCCTCCTCCTCTCCTGTCAGCAAGGAGCCTCAGTGCATGGTTGTCTTTGATCATTGCAATGTAAGTTTGTTTTCCAGACTGGGCCAGCATTTGATGACTTAGGTAGAAACAAAACTGTAAAGTGAGCATTATTTTGTTGACTAATTTGATATCAATATATATCTTGTATCAGAGTTTCTTAGAGTGTGGCTGGAGTCAGAAACTGAAATGTCATCAATATATTGTGTACCTTAAATTAGCACAGTGTTGTATGTCAGTTATATCTCCGTAAAGCTAGGTGACAAACGCTAAAGTGTCAGTGCATTTAACTCTTCCTCCACAGTCAAAATTTAGTTTTATGTGAATATAGATACAGCTGACCCTTGCCCAGCACAGGTTGTAAATGTGTTTCTTCTTCCTTCTGGTTTTCCTTTTTTAATTTTTAATGTTTTACTTACTTTTAATTAATTAATTTTGGGGTGGGGAGGAGCTGAGGAAGAGAGAGAGAGAATCAAGCAGGGTCTATGCAGAGTGTGGAGCCTTATTGGGGTTCAGACTAACAACCCTGAGATCATGACCTGAGCCAAAATCAAGGGTTGGATGCTTAACTTACTGAGCCACCCAGCCACCCCCACTTGTAGTTTTCTTAATAACATTTTCTTTTCCCTAGCTTACTTTATTGTAAGAATGCAGTATATAATATACGTAACATACAAAATATGTGTTAATCAACTGTTTATGTTACTGGGAAGGCTTTCTGGTCAACAGTAGGCTATTAGTAGTAGTTACATTTTGGGGGAGTCAAAAGTAATATGTGGATTTTTGACTGCACAAGGATTTGGTGCCTTGTACATTTAACTACAGTAGTAGTTACATTTTGGGGGAGTCAGAAGTAATATGTGGATTTTTGACTGCACAAGGATTTGGTGCCTTGTTTTCAACATTGTTTAAGGGTCAACTCTATATACCCTTCTCAAAGGAATCTGTGTTTTGTATTAGATTACTGGAGAAATTGTCATCTAAAAAATTTAAGAAACTGGTATTTAGAGAAAGTGAAGATAGAAAAGAGACAAGAATGAACTTTATCGAATACCTAATGTTCTGCTAAGCACTTTATGTTATTCTTTTCATTTGATCTTTATCACAGTTGTATTTGATAATAGTATTTTTTTTTGTTTCAGCAGAAGCAGCTGGTACAGAGGAGTCAGTTAACCCATGGCTAGTAATTAGAAGAGCCAGGATAGTCAGACTCTTGATTGTTTTTTTTTTTTTTCTTAACTGTACCACAATTAATCCTTCTCATTGTTTTCTAGGGAGAGGTCTCTTTCTAATCTATTTAAAACATAGAAATACCTTTAGTGTGTTAAAGATTGAGAGAGAGAGTATTAGTGAAAGTGTTAAAGATTGAGAGAGAGAGTGATAGTGAAAGAGAGAGAAGTATGGGTTCTATGACTTTTTATAATAAACTGTTTTAGAGCTTAGTAATTACCATAAAATGTCACATATATCTTGTAAAGATGGACAGATTGGGAGAATTTTTAAAAATTAGGTGATTTTATTTGCACTGATGATCATTATTTATTTCCTTACTCTCCTGTTATTAGAGATAATTAACTTCCTAAAAGCTAGGAAAAATTGTTACCCTAAGGCATTGCTACCTTACTGCCATCTAATAACTTTTATATCAAGACATTGTAGATCATTGTTGAAATTCCTTAATATAATGATTAGTACTTTAAAAATAGCTTCCTAAATTTTGCTAACAAAATAGAATATAATGCTGGTCTTTCATAATAGATTTTCAAGGTGAAAAGTATTTTTAAAAATCAGATTTATAATTATGTTTGAAGTCAAGAACGTCAGACCATCTGAGCATTCATTATGCACATTAGATGACAGTTCTGTTCTATAACTAAAACATTTTTTTCATTTCTCTTCTCCATGAAGTGGTGTATGGCAGTGGATATATGTAATCATAAGGTTATCAGAAAGTACTTCCTCCTCTGTAATTATTTTCTTTCAGGAGTTTTCTGTTAACATTACTGAAGACTTCATTGAACATCTTTCAGAAGGGGCGTTGGCAATTGAAGTATATGGCCATAAGATGAATGACCCACGGAAAAACCCAGCCCTGTGGGATTTGGGGATTATCCAAGCAAAAACACGTAGTCTTCGAGACAGGTGAATTTTGGATATCCTTCTGATTCCATTTATAATTTTGAAGACTTGCTAGAGATTAATACTGCCATTTATAAAGGTAGCCCTTTCCTGAACATTACCAGTATTCCAGGGATAGATGCTATTGTTTCCAGGGTATTTATAGCACATTTAAACTTCCTTACAGTAGTGAACTTTGAAGAGTGATGGAAGAGATGTCAAATGTGGAGTTAGTTAAGAATAAAGAGTGAATTAATTTTTGGAGAATAGTTGCTTATTCTGAATTGCTTCTAGTTAATCAACTGTAAGGAGAATGGATCAAGATATACTCTAGAATTCAGGTTTTACTTATGTTGTCTTTAGTGCAATGTTCTTTTGAAATGCCATCAGTCATGGAAGGAGGCAGGTATTTGTACCAGGATTTTAAAAAGAATGTTAAAAGGGAATGGCTGAAAAGGGGTATTTGTGATTTCCATCTTATCATAGAAGAGATCCAGATTTTCTTTTTTTCTTATTTTGGGATTAGAATGTTTCAGCAAATCCTCAACTAGAATTGAGGTTTTTTTCCTTGGTTCTGTTATTTGTCTTAGCAAAGATTCTTTTCAAGTGACTAAATCGAGCATATATATCACTACCTTTAGCTATGTGAAGATAATCATTGTATTTGCTTCTGGACCTCTGATTACCATATTTAGATTTTTGAGTAACCACTTTTTTTTTTTTTAAAGATTTTATTTATTTATTTGACAGACAGAGATCACAAGTAGGCAGAGAGAGAGGGGGAAGCAGGCTCCCTGCTGAGCAGAGAGCCCGACGAGGGGCTCCATCCCAAGACCCTGAGATCATGACCTGAGCCGAAGGCAGAGGCTTAACCCACTGAGCCACCCGGGCGCCCCTGAGTAACCACTTTTAAATAGACTTATAATTATCATACCTTTTTGAATGAACTGAAGGAACCATTTCTAGTTTGGTTGTTAAATTTGTTTAATTTTGGTTTAATTATATTTGCATATTACTCATTGAACTACGGGTCATTCTACTGAATTATTCTGTTTGGAGGTCATTATCATTGTTAGTTTCCATGTGAAGGATCCTAAGCTGCCTGTATTGAAGTAGAAATGTATGATTTTCCAAGAACTTCAACTATTTCCTAGATGGAGTGAAGTTACCAGAAAAGTGGAATTCTGGGTCCAAATCTTGGAACAGAATGAGAATGGTGAATACTGCCCTGTAGAAGTAATTTCTGCAAAGGATGTACCAACAGGAGGAATCTTTCAACTCCGGCAGGTAACAAAATTGTGGAAGTTATCATTCTGAATGTTAACATTAAATTGTTTGGCACTGTAAAGCTTAATATTGGATTCCTATTAGCAGAAATATTAGATCAGTGATAATGAAATCTAGACTGACCAAGTCCATCCTTTTATTAAAATTGTCTCCTACTACATACTTGTTTCCTTTCATTTTAAAAAAATATTGCTGGGGGCGCCTGGGTGGCTCAGTGGGTTAAAGCCTCTGCCTTCGGCTCGGGTCATGATCCCAGAGTTCTGGGATCAAGCCCCACATCGGGCTCTCTGCTCTGCGGACAGCCTGCTTCCTCCTCTCTCTCTCTGCCTCTCTGCCTACTTGTGATCTGTGTCTGTCAAATAAATAAATAAAATCTTCAAAAAAAAAAAAAAGACAGAATTGAATTACAGGAGACAATAGAAACATATGAAGCAGTGTTACATTAAAATATTTCTAAAGACAAGGAGTAGCAGTGTGACATGGCAGAAAGAACGAGCACTTCACAGGCTAGTAATGTGCTAGGGTACAGTTCTGGTCTCCCACAGCGTAGCCCTAAATCTGTGAGCAAGTTCCGTAACCCCTCAGAACCTTCCCTTAGGTATAAAGTGGAAGTGTGATGATAATACTGACTTTGCAGGACTAGTATGAAGTTTAGAGATACTGTATATGAAGCACAGTACTTGGTACTTGGAAGGTGAAAGGGTTCTTTTCCTCCTGACACCAGCAAATTCTCTGATTATCTGCAGGCACCAATGGGGTGTCCCACAATGCAATTCGGTTTTGTGTAAGACACCACAGGTTTAAGGGCTCAGACTTAAGCACAAGATTGCCCTCACTGCAGATGCCAGTTCCAAATATCTGGTCCTCAGTTCTGTTCAACATGGCTACAAAGTCGGGGGTTTGCCCAGCTCTCCTCCCCTTTACTTACTGTTTTTAGTCTTTTTAAATAAAGGATACAACTCAGGAATAGCCCAGTGGAAGAGATGCATGGGACAAAGTCTGGGAAGAGATATAAGGAGCGTTCATGTCCTCTCAGGGTGTGCCACCCTCCCACCACCTTGATTTGTCCCCAGCCAGGAAGCTCACTGAACCTCATTGTTTGTAGGCTTTTATGGATATTCATTTTGTATTCATAAAGCTTGGCCATGGGTGATTAACTTGATCTCCATCCCTCCTCTGCTCTGTATGCAGGTTTTGGGGTGGGGCTGACAGTTCCAAACTTCCAGTGAAGGCTTGTTTTTTTGTTTGTTTGTTTGCTACCAGCCCCCTTCCTAAAGCTACATGGGGGCCTACCAAGAACTGCCAGATTTAAAGTTGCATGATTAAAAGATGCACTTATAATCATTATCACTCAGGAAGTTCTGAGAGTTTCAGGAGCTCTCTGCCAGGACCTGAGGACAAAGACCAAATATCTTTCTGTGATACTGCAGGAGGTATTAAATAAATGCAGCTGAGTAGATATGAACACCTACCAGAAATCAATGCAGCAGAGAAATAGGTAGGAATTGTCACTTAACCCCAGGTGGATTATAATCTGTAAAGTGTTTCTGCTGCCAGCTAAAGAGAAAATATCTTAGTAGAAACTACATGGGAGATTTGGAAATACTCTTTTTTACTGTACATTACATGAATTCAAAATTTAGTAGAATATTATATACCATGATAATTTCTATACTTTAGAACAATGGGAAGATATTAGAATAGCTCTTGAAAATGAATGTTGAAATCATTCAAAGCAGAATATGAGGAAAGATTAAAGGAAAAAGAAAGTTTGCTTAAATGTTTAAGTTTCTGAATGTTTCAGAAGGGGAAAGGTGATCAGCATTTTTTCTCTGACACGAGCAAGTGGATTTTAGCAATTTCATTCATGTATGGGCAAAGAACTGAAAGGAAAAGGAAATTAGTTTAAACTATAGCATCAGATATATACATAAAATAGGATTCTTAAGGGTGTGAAGAACATCTCTTTCTGAACATCTGTTAAAGCTATATATATATCTTCTTTGGATGCCTCAGAAATTCGTTGCCTGGAAGGCAAGACCAGATAATTTTCTATGGTTTAGTATAAATAGAATATATAAGTATTTGTCATATTTCTGACAGCCTTTACTAGAAGTGTTCAAAGATGACTTGAGTTCATCAGGAAAGGTTCTTTTTTTTTGAAGGGTGTGGGTCTTAACCTGGATGCTAAATCAGTAGTGCAAAGGCTTTTTTTCACACATAAACAGCAAGAATAAAGATACAATGGTTGGAATTACGTAAATTTGGGGAGAAAGTAACATGTAGGAAGACCTGGAAAGCAGTAAAAGAGGAGGTTATAGAAGCATGTGTGGCTCGTTCATAGAAGGACTTGGATGGTAGGCTCATTTGAATTAAAATATTTCAAAACTAGAACCTACTGTTCTTGAACAGGAAAACGGCAGAGGAGAACTTACTAGGTACACCATATGAAATTCCCTGTTTTGTAGTTTAAAATTGCTCAAATATTAGCAGTTATAGGAAGTTCAACCTATGAGTGTAAGTATACTGTTTAAAAGCTTTTCTGTGGGACAGTAGCTGTTCTGCATCTTTCCCTCCTTTTTCTTTCCATGCCAACCTTGAACCCTCCCCCTACAGTGTCTCTGACTCACCCTCCCAGTGTGGGCCCACACAGGGAGTAGGTTACTTTTTGTTTCAAACAAAGTAAACAAACAAAATTGTAGCTAATTGAAATGACTGAACTATTTTCAATTAAAATGTTTTCTGAGGTACTCTTTCCACAAGATATCTGATACATAATCCTTGGAAAATACTAAATCAAAGACATCTGTAACCCATCTCTTCAGATCTAGCCTTCTGATTAATCATTGCCTAAATTGATTTCCCTGATAACATGAAGCTCTTGGGAATTAAAATCTGATGGAAGAAGGGAAGAGTAACTGACTTAGAGTTATACATTCAGATTCCATTGTTCAAATTCTGTTTTACATCCCTGAAATTCATAAACTGACTTTGAGGTCAGTAATTCGGGAATATGGAGGATCTTCTTTTAAAATATTACTTCATTATAAACTTAGAGGGTCACATTGTATTTATTATGAAAGTTTATGTAAGAAGAAACAGCTTCTTTCTGCTCAATTCTTCATTTTGCAGCCCGGTTTTAAATTATTTGGGATTAGAGCGGTGAATCCAGGGTAGTGGTTATCATTCTTATTTCTGACTGCTTATTTTTAAAAGTAGATCGTACTATATTATTGGGTTTGGTAATTTCTCTCTTTTTTTTAAAAGTTTGGTTAACATTGTTTACCATATGCTTTTTTTTTTTTTTTTGAGAGATTGAGAGGGAGAGATGGTGAGGGGGAGGTCCAGAGGGAGAGGGAAAGAGAATCTTCATTTTTTTTAAGATTTTATTTATTTATTTGACAGAGAGAGAGATCACAAGTAGGCAGAGAGAGAGAAAAGGAAGCAGGCCCCCGGGCTCCATCCCAGGACCTGAGATCATGACTTGAGCCGAAGGCAGAGGCTTAACCCACTGAGCCACCCAGGCGCCCCAGAAAGGGAGAATCTTAAAGCAGGCTCCACACCCAGTGTTGAGCCCCACACAGGACTTGATCTCATGACGCAGAGATCATGAGATCAAGAATTTCATGCTTAACTCACTGAGCCACCCAGATGCCCCAACCATACTTTTTAACTTAATATATCACATATGTTTTCTTACAGCAATATTTTAATGACTAATATTTTATTATATATACACAGTTTGAACAGTTGTTAATATTATATATTTATTTGTGTCTGGTTTTTTGTTATTCTTAACATATATTGCTTTAAAATTCCTTATACAATATATGATTATTTACTGAGAACAGATTCCTAGAAAGTTGAATTGCTGGTCAAAGGATCCTTATATTTTTAAGGCAGATTGCCTTGCAGAAAACTTTACCATTTTATATTCCCACCAGCAATGTATGTAATTGCTTGTTCATAAACTACGGGAAGTATCAGAAATTGCCTCTTTAAAAGATAATTGCTAATTCAGTAAGTGAAAATAAAGGTGTATTGTGCTTATTTTAATTTGTATTTTTTATAAGTGAGTTTAACGGGGTTTTTTTTATTATTATTCATTTGACAGATAGAGATCACAAGTAGGCAGAGAGGCAGGCAGAGAAAGAGAGAGAGAGAGAGAGAGAGGAAGAGGAGGAAGCAGGCTCCCTGCCAAGCAGAGAGCCCAATTCGGAGCTTGATCCCAAGACCCTGGGATCATGACCTGAGCCGAAGGCAGAGGCTTTAACCCACTGAGCCACCCAGGTGCCCCGAGTTTAACAGTTTTTATTGTCCTTTTCTTTTTTGCATTTCCTTTGTTAAAATGTTTTCTCTTAATGTTTCTTTTTATTGAAAAAAGTATGCAAGCCATATATATTCCATGTCTTTCTATTTGCTGAAAAGGTAAATTATTTTTCCTGATTAGTTTTTCAATTGGTAGTTTACTGCTTGATTTTTAAGATACGGTGAAACAGTGTCTCCAGAGTTAAACGCTTTCTCAACTTCAGCCTGTAGGGGTCTCTCTAAACCAAATTTTTGGAAATTAAACTGACTTAAGCAAAATATCTGTGATACAGGGACAGTCCCGGCGAGTCCAAGTGGAAGTGAAGTCTGTGCAGGAATCTGGGACTTTACCATTGATGGAAGA
The DNA here is from genome assembly GCA_003697995.1 of Taxidea taxus jeffersonii. Lineage (NCBI taxonomy): Eukaryota > Metazoa > Chordata > Mammalia > Carnivora > Mustelidae > Taxidea > Taxidea taxus. The sequence continues at coordinate 50,508 of ML110760.1, forward strand.
ATGTATATTGTCTGTTGGCATTGGATGCGTAAAAGTTAGAACACTCAGATCCCCGAAGACTCATGAGATCTTTCATGTAAGTTTCTGTGCCAGTTATGTTCTTGCTGAAAGATCTAACAAGCTAAGAGTGTCTTTTAGAACCTGCCAGAAAACTGCCTTCCATGAACAATTCTCTCAGTTTTTTCTTTCTTTTTTCTTCGATGTCTTTTTTCTTTCTTTCTTTCTTTCTTTTTTTTTTTTTAAACTATATTGCATTTGCATGGAATCGCTGTGCTCGAACCAGCCTGTTGGTTTTGCTCTGGTAAATGGCAAACTGAGGGTTAAGACATTGAAGTCTCTAGAAATTCCTCGGTTGTCTACTAGTGATTAACTTCCCCTATCACCCACCCCCTCTGCAGAAACCCCCTGCTGGCTTGTAAAGACTGTTTGCCAGCAGGTGTTTGATTTCTCCTGGGGAGTGGGACTATAAACCCAGCAGGGAAAGTATTGTTACTGGTTCCTGAAAAGGTCAAATGAGTGTTCTTCACTTTCCTATGAGAAGCTTAAGGTTTGACTCCAACTTCCTGAAAACTATAAAAAACCAAGAGTAGAGTGAGCATAGGTGGGAGATAAAATAGTATTTTCACTAAATTAGAAAATATAAAGCATGGAAAAAGATTCTGGTTATTGAGCATAGCCTGATTCCTGGAAAAATGATTGTTTTAGTTTAAATTTTTTCTTTTAGGAAGAAGAGGAGGACATGGACAGCTACCAGGTAAGGAAGCACCTGTTGGCTTCACCAAATGTGCTTGATTCTGGTGCTGAATCATGCATTCCTGAGTCTTGTCACACTGTTACTTAATAACAACACAGTTAATTTTGAATCAAATACTGCTTTTTCTCAAATTAAAACAAGTTTCATAGACTTCAGTGTAGGAAATCATTTGTGACTGTTACCCTTTTCCAAACTTGGAGCTCTGCATCTAAGTTCCCTACAGATCCATTTCTCCAGATCCTTATTCTTGCACTCTTTCTCTCCTTGAGTGGAGTCACCCACACTTTTCCCTGTAAGAGATGTCTCATAATGAGCCTCAGTCAAACAACGCTGGTTAGGTATTTTCCATCTTCTAAACCAGGTCTCCCTTTCCCACTTCCAAGAGTCACACATGTTTGGTTTTGCCTGTCTCCCCTCTTCCTAATCTCCTGCAAGATTTTGTTTATGTCTGTCAAGTTCTATCTTGTTAGTCTTGCTAGTCATTGTTTAGGACTGTCAGAGCTCTTTGGATCCTGATTATGTCATCCAGTGTAGTCACTCTCCTGGTTTTGCATCATTATAATTTGATAAAAATGTCTGCCTTCCTATAAGTGACTGATAAAATATTGGATCAGATAGGGTTAAATACAGAGTCCTGTGGCACAACAATAGAGACTTCTTTTAAGCTGACATTATTCCATTAATCACTGTTCTCTGGATGTGATATTTAAGTCATTTATGATTTCATTGAAGTAGATTCATTGCACATTTCTCCATCTTGTCTACAAGAATGTCATGAGCTATTTGGTTAAGTGCTTTAGTGAAATCCAGATCACACTGTATCCTCAGCATTCCACTGATCTACCCAGTCTTGTTAACTTTATTATGAAAGGAAATGAGGCAAGATTGGTGTACAGTCAGGTGTTGACTGGTAGAGTTCTTAGTCTGGTGATAATGCCCCCTCTCCTCCAAAAATTCCCCTACCAGAAACAAGGGAGAGAAGCATTTACGTGCTGTTTGTAGAGACTAGTGAAACATGTTGAAGGCTGAAACAAGGTAAGAAGTTTGAGGAATTCTTATGATGGTTCCCATGGATATAGAATTGAAGATTATTGAGTAGTATTTGTGATTTTTTTTTAGGTTTACTCCTTTTTTTGGTAATATCTACATTCTGTGCAGGGCTCAAACTCATGACCCCGAGATCAAGAGTCACATGCTTCCTGATAGCCAGCCAGCCAGGTGCCCAAGTATTTGTGATTTTTATGCAGCAGAGGGACATTGTAGATCTTAGTTACTTAGAGTTCTGAACCAATAGAAATAAAACTGGTTCTAGATATCAGAGAATGCCCTTTCAGAAGCTGTCTTTTTTCCAGTAACAGCAGTGCTTTGATTTCTGGAACTTTCTGTTCTGAATAATGATTGGAGTCAACTAGTAGTAGTAATAAACAGATTGATATATAATACTTCACATTTTTGAAGCCTTAGAGTAAGGTAGATGGAGCATTGGTTTCAAATATCTTGTCTTGACATTATATTTGCCATAATTTTCCTTGCTTTCTTCCAGGATCGGGATTTAGAGAGATTGCGTAGAAAATGGCTAAATGCGTTAACAAAACGTCAGGAATACTTAGATCAACAACTGCAGAAGCTTGTCAGTAAACATGGTAAGAAAAGCAAATTGAATATTTCCCCCCGCACCAAATCTTTGCATAATTAATTTCATTTGTAGCCATATAAATTAGAAGTAGATGGGCACATCAATAATGAGTATAGGAATGTTACTTATTAGTGTCATATCCTTTCAGAATAACATTTATTTAACTGTAATGATGTCTTTCTATAAGTTTCCCCCCCATCCCCAACAAAGAGAGAACATACAGTATGTAAACATTGTCCTTCAAAAATAAATTAAGGAGGATGCTAATGTTCTTGATTTCTTATCCAAAAGCACCTGAATCCTCTAATTTTGGAAGAAATTATTCATGTGCTGGCCCATGGCAGCCTTCCGTGAGCCAAAGATGGTCTTTCTGTAAGAGTGCACCAGCCTCTTTAGCTTATAGTTTGTTTTTTACTGTGACTTTTTTTTTATTACTAAATAGGGAAGTAATAAGTTTTCGGTGAATCCTCATCAACCAGTACCAGAATACAGTCAAATCCTATTGATATGCAGGGTAAAAGTGTAAATCAAGTGAGAAATCTATATTTGATCTTCATTCTTGATGTTCTAGATAAAACAGAGGATGATGCCGACCGTGAAGCCCAACTTCTAGAGATGAGACTGACTCTGACTGAGGAACGGAATGCAGTCATGGTCCCCTCTGCTGGCAGTGGCATTCCAGGGGCCCCAGCAGAATGGTATGAATGCTGCCACATGTCTTCGGACATTTCAGATGCTCATTGAACCGCCTGCTCTCTGTATCTGTTTTGCCTCTGTTTCAACTAATGGAAGACTCATCATAGCATAGGGGGAAAAGTTTGAATTAGAGGAAGTGTTAAATTATTTTCATGAGTTGGAGTAACTATGGCTTAAAACTGTTTTATTAAATAATATTGTTATTGGCCCAAGTAATTAAGAATTCTGAGAATCTAAATCAATATTTAATACCACTGCACTTAGCATTAAAAAAGAGAAGTTAATATGTGAATTACTTGGGTCATTCCCTTAAAAGACCATTCAGTCATAATAAAATTGCATCTCCAGGAGTTTTTGGTTTTGTGCTGGCTTAAACTGTACTGTCAGCAAATGTTCTGTGCCACTTTATAGAAATTAAAAATAGTAAATTAAGCCATATGGGCCGTTAGGTATATAATTTTTTAAGAAAGTAACTTTAAATAAGGAAGCTTCAGTTACAGACAGGTAGCTGTATCTTATAAGACTGAATTCTAGTATCAGAACATATGATAATTATACACAAGAGGACCGGTGAAAAGAAGCAGCATTTACAGGTAAGTCTTTGGGGCATCTCTGATGTGAAATTATGACAAAAACACAATACCCACAGTTATTATTGGCTTGACCTGTAATACTTCTCAGTGTGGGTTAACGCTGTGTCTCGAAGTACATTCTGCTGAGAAAGTCAGCTTTATTTGAGGTGCTGTTTATTATGTTTTAGGACCCCAGTTCCTGGGATGGAAACACACATTCCTGTTATATTCCTTGACTTAAATGGTAAGTTAGGAGATGCTTTTTGAAGGCTTACCTCAGACAAATTAATGTCTAAGTAACACTTAGGTTCTAGCAAAGTCTGCAGTTAGGCAATTTCTAAGCATAAGGTTAGGGTCTATTTTATGTATGCGGAGGGACACTGACACTTGACCAAGAATGAATTTTCTGTAAGAGTAATATTTCTGTAGCAGTGGTAGATATGTTTCATCCCAGGGCATTCGCACATTTCACTGGGTAATCCGTAACTGCTGCGTGTGTGCTTTGTTCTTCTCCTCATGTGAGGTTGCAGTAGCAGGTGTTTCCCTGCACTTCAGTGTTGTCTTCTTTATTCTTAGGAAGAAACTTCTCTTTGGAAAGGACTAATAACCTGTGATGCTTATGTAGGATGCTTTCTTTTATCTGGTGTTTTCTTAACCTTAGCTAATAAATTTCTCACTTTTTCTGTGAGTTTTTTTTTTTTTAAGATTATTTATTTATTTGACAGAGAGAGATCATAAGTAGGCAGAGAGGCAGGCAGAGGGGAGGGGGAAGCAGGCTCCCTACTGAGCCCGATGCGGGGCTTGATCCCAGGACCCTGAGGTCATGACCTGAGCCAAAGGCAGAGGCTTAACCCACTGAGCCACCCAGGTGCCCCTCTGAGTTCTTATGCCCTCATTCCTGCATTGCTTATTTGTGAGAAACTGTCCACTTTATCTGACTTTTTTCTCCTTCATGTAAAATTTTTTAAATGTGGCTACATTTTACATTTATTCTGTCCAAGGAAGGAAAATAAAAATGAAAAGGTATATTAAAGAACTCATGATAAGGTAAAAGTCAGCAGTTAAATTCCTAAAACATCTGCAGAAAAACTGTGTATTATAATGAACTGTTCTAGATAGGCAAGCTTGGATGTCCTCAGTGGTTTGTTTCCACCCAGCTGAAAGTGAGTTATAATAACTAAGGTATTTAGCATCTTGTACTACTTGGTTTATTTAGACATATGGAAAATTTTGTGTGCACACAGAGTTAGCAAATAATACTTAGTTACTTTTGCTGTCTATCTACCTGAGAGGGTTTCAGTGTTTTGCCACAGCTCTCTAGCCTACCTTGTTGTTCTCTGGCACCTTGGAGGCTGAAGCTTACTCTGGGGCCTACTGTCCTTACGTTAGGTTCCTAGACAGTTGAGGGGCTTGTGTGTGCATGTGCACATGTGTAGGAAGGTAAAAGCAGAAAAGAATAAGCTTTTAGAAGACCTGTTTGTATGGACATCCCAAGACATGATCAAGAACTTGTGTAGCCGGATGCCCATTCTTGATCCCCATAAGCCCACATACTAGAAAGATACTTCGATGGCTACTCACAATCTTAAGATGGGTAGGGGGTTGGGAGGGCCAGACTTAGAACTAAATAACTAAAGGGCCAAGGAACAACCCTCCAAGTTTCTGGCTCATGTAGCCAATTGATTCTTTTGTTGAACTTAACAGTCAGATAATTGGAATCACTCTCGCTTCTCATTTCTTCAATGCACTAAAAGATGGGGAATCTGGGTTATAATCCTATCATTAACATTTATGGGCTGACCTTGAGTAATCTCTTAGGTATCTTGGCTTCATCTGCCTTCCATGTAAAATAAGGCATAAAGGTAGGAGATTGGTTAAGATAATTTCTTGAGAATCTATCCATCTCTAAGAACTGTGAACTGTTTAATGGTTCTCTTCCATGTCATGTGAAATTTTAGAGCCAAAAGCAAATGAAATTTGAGGCAGTAGAATTTTAATACTAAGCACATTGAAATTTAGCTGGTAGGGGTTATCCTTTGAAATGATCTCTGATTTAATGGAACTTGCTTTTAGCTGATGATTTCAGCTCCCAAGATAATCTTGATGACCCAGAAGCTGGTGGATGGGATGCTACCCTCACCGGGGAAGAAGAGGATGAATTCTTTGAGCTGCAGATTGTAAAACAGCATGAAGGAGAGGTAAAAAAAGCATAAGTAGGGAAAATCATATGAAAAGTAGTTTCTTTAACCTTTCCATGTGTCTTTTGAAAGAGTCAGCAGTGTAATCATTTTAATGCTTACATTTCTCAAGAAATATAAATGAAAACCTTTCATTGTGACTTCCAGAAAGAGTGGAACCCCTTCCAGAAGGAGTGGATGGTTAGATTAGTTCCCCTCCTGGTAAAGGCTCTCTGTTAGTATTCATAGTTCAGGCCAGCAGTGGTCCCCAATCTGGGGAAATGCTACTAAAGTACATACAGGTAAAATGACACAGCTTTTGGGATCTCCTTTAATTCTTCAGTAAAGACTTTTTAAGAAGAGGGAAAAAATAGATAAAGGCAGTGTGGCAAAATCTTGATAATGTTTGAATCTGGGTGATGTGTGTACATTGGGGGCTTACTTTCTAGTTTTGAGTATACTGGATAAGTGAGAGAGTAGTTAAAGCAAGGAAAGCTGATGGGATGCTCTGGAAGGCACATCACCCTTTAGTGGTATTCCTAAAAGATGCAAAACTTCAATAGTAGGGGGAAAAGCCAGCACACCCAACTGTGATGCATTCTGTACAGCAGTGGGCCTGTCAGTGTCATGGGTGACAAAGAAGGGCTGGGAACCATTCCAGATGAAAGTAGGCTAAAGGATCATGATATCAAAATGCAGTTAGTGATCAGAACAGTTGAAAGATTTGAATATGGACTATAATATATCATAGTATTGAGTCAATGTTAAATATCCTGAATATCATTGTCCTATAGTTAAGTCAGAGGATGTTCTCACTGTTAGAAGATACTTGTTAATCTGCTTAGGCAGGTAGAGTAACAGGTCTGTAACTGACTCAAAAGTGGTTCAGCAAAAATAATCCTGCATGTGTATGAGTTGTAAGAAAGAGAAAGGACAAGTGGCAAAATATTAACAGCTGGTGATTGTAGACGGAAGATAACACAGGAGTTCATTGTCCTGAATTCACATCTTTCCTTTATGTTTGAACATTTTGCAAAATAAAAACATTTTAGAATCCTGCCAGCCAGGAACATTATCCCCTATACTTCTCAGACTAGAGTGATGGAGGCCCCATCCTCACATCCCGGAGTCTTTCAGGCCACTTCTAGTAGATCTTCAGTGGTGACCGGGATGTCCAAGTTCAGCCAAGCCAGGATGTTTCCTTGTGAAGTGTTTTGTGTTCACGAGGAGAGGGCAAACAAAGTATGTTCTTTTGGTCTCCACAGGTGAGAGCAGAAGCCTCTTGGGACTCTGCCGTGCACAGCTGTCCTCAGCTCAGTAAAGGCACCCCAGCGGATGAGCGCGTGTATCTGATTGTGCGGGTGACAGTCCAGCTCAGCCATCCGGCCGACATGCAGCTGGTATTACGGAAACGAATTTGTGTCCATGTTCATGGCCGGCAGGTGAGTCATTAATCCCAGTAGAAGAACTGATTTTAATCACAGGTCCGACTCAAGGGCAGGGCTGGGAATGATTTCTCTGGCCCTCCATCCACACAGCCTCTGTGAAGCGTTGCACTTTTCTCTTCAACTCAACCCTTGCTGTTGTGTAACTGGGCCTGCTTCATTCCTGGCACCTGCTGTCCTGACTTCCTCCTTGTGTTCAGGTATTACAGTGAGTCCTTCTTATTACAGATTCACAGATGGGTGCCCTAGTGCCCCGTCAAAGCGAAGTTCTAGGTTTTTGACTTTACCTTTGGGTCACACAAGATGTGACAGTTCTCTGCAGATTACCTGTTGCTTGGACTCATCCTCTGCTTTGTGCTTCTTTCTTCCCTCTCAGTCATCTCTGCTAATTCGTGGACTCAAATATTCAGATAGTGTACTCTGTCGAGCTTTTGGGTAGCAAGACGAGTAAGAATTAGTCTGCATCTTGAAACCACCAGTGTCTGTCAGCGTGTGTAACAGACGGCACCTGAATAAACAGACGGCCCCTCTTTTGGGTTAGTGCTGGAAGGCAGGTGCTCCCTGAGTGAGGGAAGACTGCGGGCGAAGCCATGGAGAGCTCACACCGAGCAAGTCCGAGAAGCCATCAGAGCCAGGGTGGTAGCATGCCAGCCACTCCTTTACAGACACAGTGCTGGAGGAGGATGTGCGCTGTTCGGTGCAGGGTGTGAGGAAGGACAGGGCAGGGCTGGCTGGGGCCTCGAGCAGCAGAGTGTGGCAGGCAGTGTGATGGGGCATGCCGCAGAGGCTGGGGCCCTGGTTGTCCACACAGTTGCAGCTGGGTTATGAGGGAACTCATGCCATATGACTGGGTTTAGTAGATAGCTTCAAGGGAAGAACATAAACTATTTCTGCCATTGGCTTTGCAAATATAGGATTTGGGAGGCTCATTCTGGGGATTCTTTGAACTGTCTGTGCTCACTTTTTCTGAGGCCTTCTCAACACACTGACTAAAACCAGGACAGATGTAAAGAAATCTTTTCATTTAAAAGAGCACAGTCATGGTTGACAGAGTCCTAGATGTAATCTCCACCCCTAAAAATTAATCTTTAGTTCTAAATGTCACACTGATATCCATCTTTGAAATGAAGACTGGTGGTAATGCTGTTAAAATTGCAGGTCTTTAGTTTGGCAATCCAGCATCAATAAAATCTGGGTCATCGGGTGAGCTGTAGACATATATGGTGTCTCCTGTTCGCTCTTTTCTCCAACCCTCTTTTCTCGGAAGTCTTTAAAGGATAGAAAAAGATGAGTTGCTCTTGAGGAGCATTTTGAGGAGTAATGTGTCATTCCTGAGCTAGAGATTGTGCTTGCCAGGCACCGAGACTGATCTGGTACGGCACCAGCCCCACAGAATCCTTAACAGAAAGGATGCATCATGAAGTCACCAAGCTTCTGCTGGTGGTGGTGTCTTTTTTTTTTTTTTTTTCTTTTGGTTTGATTTTAATTTTTAATTATAGCGGCAAAAAATTGCCTCCATTTTTCCCCTGGATGAAATGACGTGATATTATCAGATTGATACTGAATGACATGATACTACTTTAGGACATGCCAGTTTCCCTCCCAGTTTCAGATATTTCAGTCCTAAGAATTGCTTCTTTATGACAAGCATGGGGACTTGCCTATGATGCTAATATTCCTTATGATGCTAATATATGCAAATCAGCTTCTATGGTTCCATACAGAAAGAAAACAAAAGGTAAAATCACAACAAACAACAGCACCCACCCCTCCCCACCCTAATGGGGGGAGCGGGGGACCTTAGCTGTTCCCTGACTGGTGTAATGGGCTGTGGCTCCGCATGGCAAGGCTCAAGAAGGGCTGCAGTCAGTGGTCTCGTTGCATTCTAAGAGCTACAGTCTTTTAAAAAAGTAACTAAAGAGCACTGAATAGGAAAAAATTATTATTAAGTAGGTTTGTGAAATTATGTACTTCTAAGACCAAGTGGCTTAATTTTTCTATTTTCTTTGGGAGTTTTCACATATTTCCTACTTCCCTTTTGCATGAGGGAAAAGATTGGGTGTTGGTTTAAAATTCTCTCTTCTTCTTATCTATTCACCAATTGTATTCTGCCCTCATCCCTGCTCTCTTCAACCTCTACAGGATGTTCAGTCTTAGCAGCATCTTCAAATGAGTCATCTATGCATTAATTCAACGGTTCAATTCTTAACTGTGCGAAGAGCACAGTCAGCATAAACAATGACCGTGCACTCTTAAATCATTCTTCATAACGATCCTGCTTTGGTCAAGAGTTTAATGCCTGAACTTGTCAATATTCATGCTGCAAGATGTCCATCGTACTGGTGAAAAAAAAGTATAAGAGTCACCAGTCCTCACTCACATCTTAGAAGGTCATTTTATTTTATCGAAGTCAACAGTCTTATTTCCGTAGCCTTTAAGTAGAGCTGAACCAGATGCCCAGTGTCAGTTTCCAGACTTTTGGGTTTATATTCTTCATATATTGGGTATAGGACCTGTCAAAGGGCAGGGGCCTAATAAATTGATTTTGTGTGCTGAGACAAAGTTGAAGAGCTTGTATTTAGTGATTTGGGTTTCAGCTTGCTTATATTGGAAATATGCTCTGTTTCTTTTTGGTTAGGGTGAATGCAGTATCCTTTGAGCTCTTTGTTAATAAAAACTCAGTTTTTGAGGTAGGAAACTGTATCTTTCTGTTTTGTTTTTCTCTAGGGTTTTGCTCAGAGTCTCCTAAAAAAGATGTCACATCGAAGTTCTATTCCTGGCTGTGGAGTGACTTTTGAAATTGTCTCCAATATTCCAGAGGTGAAGGATCATATGAAGTTTGAGTTTACTAAAAATAAACATGTAAAAAGAGCTAACTCCTTGAAAGTCACCTACCTAAGACATATATAGTCAATGAAATAGTGTATTTGGGTAAACACTATAGATTTGTAGAAGAAATTTCCTAATCTTAATGTGATTCATAGTAAAATATATTTGTGGCTTAAAGGTTCTGGTTTTACTATTTTGTTAAAGAAGTTCCTTTTAAAAAGCAAATCAATACTCCTAGAAGACAGTGCTCCTTTTTACTCCTAGTAAACATAAGGTAACACTATTGTCCCCCCACAAAGGGACGTAACATAGCTCAAACAGAGATTCAGGCTTGCATTTTGGAATCACACAGAAATCTTATTTTTGTCACCTATTAGTGAGGTGAACTTGGTAAGTTACTTGGAGCCTCAATTTTTTTCATTTATTAGATTGGGTTAGTGATTGCTTCTGTACAGGGTTGTTTTTAAGGATTAAATGAGATGATATGTATAAGTCGTTGTGCACACACTGAGCAGTTAATTGTAATTGCCATTATTTTCCATTATTCCATTATTCCATCAATTGTAATTTCCATTATTTTCCAAGTTTCCATTATTTTCTTGCTATTTCTCTTTCTAAACTGAGAAAGTCATAGAAATCAAGCATATGGAGTTTAAAATACCACCCCCCCACCCCCCACGGAAGCTTGGCGCATGATGTAGTTTATATATGTGCTTCCTAATATTTAATCCCAGATTTCTTCATCTGGTCTATGGCACAGCTGGTAATGGGGTAGGGGAAGGGAGGCTTCTAAGAAAAGGACCGCGGAAAAGAGAAGAGCAGTTCCTTCTGTGACATTCACTGTCTGAAATCAAGAAGTGAGTGTGGAGATGCAGATTGTACTTTGGCAAAAAAGGCAAGATTAGGACTTGGGTCTCTTGACTCCTGATCTTGCCTTTTTTGCCAATTATGTGGCTTGCTTTTTTTCTCTTCTATAAAATGAGAATGATTGCTTCTTTTCAGGGTTATTAAAAGGCCCAAATGAATCACTATAGGAGGTAGAAGTTTTATGAACTTAAACCACCTTCCAAATTCTTCCATATTTTATCTGTTCTAAAGCTCATTTAAATTTTTAAAAATAATTTTGATGTTAGGATGTGTCTTACAATTGATAACTTGAAGTTAATTGGCAGAGTTTTTTTTTTCCTTAGTAGTATATAAAATATTTTTTCCTTAAAGTTGATGGCATCTTAAGATGCAGTGGCATATGGCTATATATTTTGTAGTTTGTGACATTATTATAACAGATTCACAAGTAAATAAAGTATCAGATTTTCTGAGAAGAGTAATTTGTTATGAGCCAGGCTAGCCTGACATGATTAAATGCACTAAGTACAGCCCTCCCTGACTTGTGAAGCATCCCATTTATATGCATGGGGCACCCACATGAAAGGAGCAGGGCTGGGCTCTGTGGGAAAGCACAGTGAGGGAGAATTACCTAGATATTTTCTTCTTGGTGGGTGCTACACTGCCTGTAGCCCGTGTTGAGGATTGAGGATTGAAACCAGTTTTAGAAGCTGCCACGTGTTGAACATGTAGTCCATGGTCAGCTGCTGAGTGAAAGGGTTGAAAGCCGCCCTACTTTCATTCTTACTGTCTTGTGTCTGCCTCCTACTAGCAGTGTTTGGACCCCAGCTTCTCATTCCTGTCTCTTGCCTCAGTGATGTATTTCTGAAGTATTGTGGTGGTTGGTTATATTTCCAGCTATTTCCACCAAATCTGTTCTAACCAATAACATTTTTGTTTGCAGTAGGAAAAAAGCAGAGGACAGTTTTATTAAGAATGTGCTGTGTTGGGGCGCCTGTGTGGCTTAGTGGGTTAAAGCCTCTGCCTTCAGCTCCGGTCATGATCCCAGGGTCCTGGGATCAAGCCCCACTTCGGGCTCTCTGCTCAGCAGGGAGCCTGCTTCCTCCTTTCTCTCTGTCTGCCTCTCTGCCTGCTTGTGACCTCTCTCTGTCAAATAAATAAATAAAATCTTAAAAAAAAAAAAAAAAAGAATGTGCTGTGTTTCAGTGGCATTGGGTTTAACCTTGCAGTTAATCTGATCACCATTTATACCACGATTTCTGTAGGAAAATGCATTTTGAGTTCCAAAAGCTGGTGTTAAAATGGAATTTTGGAATACATCCCATTTGTTAGCTCAGTACTCTCTGTGTGTATATTTGTATAGATTAAGAAGCTTTTATGTTTTCTTCTCTAGAGTACTTAATTTTAATACACAACTTTCTGTTCTCCAGGATGCCCAGGGAGTAGAGGAACGAGAAACATTAGCAAGAATGGCAGCTAATGTTGAAAACACAGCTTCTGCTGACTCAGAGGCTTATATTGAAAAATACCTCAGAAGTGTGCTGGCTGTAGAGAACCTTCTCACTTTAGATCGTCTCCGCCAGGTTAGCCAACAGAGCAGGTAGCAGTGGTGCTGACCCAGCCTGATTCTCTTCGCCTCTCTGCAATTCTCAGTGTTGTTACATCTAAACTTTGGAAGCATCTGTTTAAGTGCAGCGTATTAATTTGGATTAAATTTGTCAGTTAAGTCTGTGAACATACGAAAGCTCCAGTTGGAAGGTTACTTTTACCAAGCCGCTAAATGGTATCAAGTTGCTTTGAGGTAATGGGAGAAAACATTTAACTCTTGCTGGCTGGAGAATTACTTTAAAAATCCTTTGATAATGGACAATAACGTTGCTGAAGAAATATGTAGGAAGGTGGCAGAATGGGCCCTTTCTTGTGTAGCTGGGCTTGCCTGCCACAGTTTTAGGGTAGATCTCTCAAAGGGATAATAGAGATGTCAACAGTATACCTAATCCTTAGTGGAACCCTAAGCCTCATTTTACATAGCAATATGGAGACTTTTTTTGGTTTTAACCAAAAATCCTTATGAAAAACAAAAGTGAATAATCTAATTTTGGCGATTTTCTCCTGGGACTAACTTTTGTTTGGCCAGCTTCAAGGCGGCCGTCAGTAGATACAGAAAAGAATGTAGAATCTAGGTAACCTATCCACTGTACAGTTAACTTGGAATATTCTACAGTGATTGGAACTAGGTCTTTCCACGGCATGAAGAAACAGCCATGATTTAAAGAACCAGGAATGCGTGTGTAGGGATGGTAACTCAAACACTGCTGTGCGTGGTACTGCTTTGGCGATGGGTCTCTGATCTGTGTTTTTCCTCTGTATGTTTTCTGACTGACAGGAAGTTACAGTGAAGGAACAGTTGACAGGAAAGGGGAAGCTGAGTAGGAGGAGTATTAGTTCTCCCAACGTGAACAGAGTGAGTACATGGACTCCCCATTCTGTGCTCTGCCTGGGCTCGCCTTCCCTGCCCCTCTTTCCTTGGATAACTCTTTTTTGTATCCTTTAACTCTCATCTCAGATGTCATTTCCTTCTCCAGACTGATTTAGGTGCCCCTGTTCTCTACCCTGCAGCATCTGTGCACACCTCTGTCACTGTTTTCTCCAGTATGGTAGGGACAGTGTCCATTTAAGTTCGTCTCTCCTGTTTCTCATAGCTTTTGTATAAGCAGTGCCTAGCACAGTGACTGGGTGTTCAGTGAGTGTTTGTTGAGCTAAAGCAAAACTAGCCCAGTGCCTTTGGCAAGCCATTTGAATTTTCTGGGCCTAACTTAATTATTTTTAAATTGAGAAGTCTGGACTCGGTTTACAAACTCAATTGCTTAAAGGCCATCCAGGATAGTATAAATGAGTAAGATAACTTAGGTGTATTTCATAACAGTGTCTTAAGTTTTTTGTTGTTTTTAAAAACAGAGGTATAATTTATGTGCATATTAAGCACACAAATAATTCTTCACAAAGAAATATGATTGTGGCTGTGTGATTTATCTCTTTTTTCCTTACTTTTGACAAAGATGTGGATATGAGAAATATTACCTTTGCTAACTTTACACTAAGAAGAACCACAGTACAAGCGTCGTAATGAGGAGCAGCTGACCCTTTCCCTTGGTGTTTGAGAGACCATAGTGAAAGTAGGGAGAGTATCAAATGGGAGGGCACATGTGGCCCCTGAGTGACTGAATGACATCACTAATGATCTCAGACTGAAAGATTGGGAACATTAAGGAATATATCACTTTATTTCAACTTGAAATTTCATTTCTTCAAAAAATGATACATTAAAATGCAGGTATTTGCAGAGGTTGGTATTTAGAATTCTGTGGTTTAAAAGAAATAGTTTGTGTCTATATGTCTGCTACAAATACCCAGAGAAGGAAGCTGTAAGATCAGGACATGGTAAAATAATTAAGCTGGTATCCTTTAGATAGAAGGGGATAAACAGATGAACCATGTCCTGCTGGTTGTTGCCTCAGGGTCAACTGGGTGTCTGATCTTATATAAACCTCCCACCTTAAAGTTCAGTTCAGTTAAAAAAAAATTTGTGAGGGACACCTGGGTGGCTCAGTTGTTTAAGTGGCCGACTCCTGACTTCGGCTCAGGTCATGATCTCAGGGTCCTGGGATTGAGCCCTTAATGGTGCTCTTCACTCAGTGGAGAGTTTGCTTAAGGATTCTGTCTCTCTCCCTCTGCCCCTCCTCCTGGCTTGCACACATGCTCTCTTTTTCAAAATAAAGAAATACATCTTTTAAAAAAATTGTGCCTAATAATGTCTCTGTACACTAGCCTAATTTACAAATGTCTTGACAGCATCTCTGCTACCATCTGACTTTAACATTCTGTTGATTTGGTTTTCAAGTTCTTGTATTTCCAGGATTTCCATACTTTCCCACCTAAAGGACTAATCCCAGGGAAGCCTGGGTGGCTCAGTTGACTAAGCAGCTGCTTTCGGTTCATGTCATGATCCCAGGGTCCTGGGATTGAGCCCTGCATTGGGCTCCCTGCTCAGTGGGGAGCCTGTTTCTCCCCTGTCTGCTGTTCCCCCTGCTTGTGCTTGCTCTCTCTCTCTCTCTCACTCACTCTGTCAAATAAATAAATAAAATCTTTAAAAAAAAATAAAAATAAAAGACTAATCCCCTGTTTATTTCTTCTTCAGTTGTCTGGCAGCCGGCAAGATCTTATTCCATCCTATAGTCTAGGCGGCAATAAGGTAAGTGTTTATGACTATTTTTCTGTAAGTCTTAGACCGATTTCCCATTCAACTTTCCTCTTCTCAAATATCACTTGCTTGTTTTGCATGCCAAAATTTCTCCTACTCTTCTGTGCTCTGTGAAATTTATTAGAAAGTGTTTATAGTTCATTTCTTTTTACCTGCCAGTTAAATTAAGGTTTATTAGACCTTACTACTCTACTTTTTAAGGGTTAAAAACCAGTTTTGTTGCTTGAGTTCATATTTTTATGTAAACTCTTCTTCTGTTTGATTCAAAAAAGGAAATTTAAATCAAGTTTTTAATAGTAAAATATTGATAAAATGATTGCAAATGTGTGAGGAATAGGAAGATTTTATCTGAAAGTTAGTATTATCTGCTAGAAGAAATTAAAAATAAGGGAACAGAACTTCTGTTAGCTGGGATTTATTGTTAATGCATTGTTACCCAATTTAGCAGAGGTTTAAGCATAGAGAATTCTTTTTTTTTTTTTTTTTTAAGATTTTATTTGTTTATTTGTCAGACAGAGATCACAAGTAGGCAGAGAGGCAGGTTGGGGGTGGAAGCAGACTCCCTGCTGAGCAGAGAGCCCGATGTGGGGCTCAATCCCAGGACCCTGAGACTGTGACTGGAGCTGAAGGCAGAAGCTTTAAGCCACTGAGTCACCCAGGCACCCCAAGCATAGAGAATTCTTTATCATTTACTTAAAAGGATCGTACTTGAAACTGTTCTAACTGGATGTCCTATATCACAGTTTTGTGCCCGATATTTTTTGAGGGATCTGGTTAGATGTTGGTACTGTTAACTGTGGGCAACATGTTCTGTATTGCTCTCTTAATCCTTGAGGAGGGTAAAAGTGAACAGTGTCTTATACAATGGCCCGATATCAGGGATTTGTTTCAGAATAATCTTGGTGGACGATGAGGGCATAGATAAAAGAAGATGGTCTACTTAATGGTGGTGCTTATAACTGTGTGGGATTTGTTATACTACCCTTTCTACTGTTGTTAGTTATTTTATACTCTGTTTTTGTACGTTTGAAATTTTTCTTATAAAAACTTAAGAACAGGGACGCCTGGGTGGCTCAGTTGGTTAAGCAGCTGCCTTCGGCTCAGGTCATGATCCCAGTGTCCTGGGATCGAGTCCCGCATCGGGCTCCTTGCTCGGCAGGGAGCCTGCTTCTCCCTCTGCCTCTGCCTGCCACTCTGTCTGCCTGTGCTCGCTCGCTCTCTCTCGCTCTAACAAATAAATAAATAAAATCTTAAAAGAAAAAACTTAAGAACAATTAGTTGATGAATAATAAGACTTATTCTTAAGATCTAGGTTACTAGGAGTTTACCTGAAATACATAAAAATGTGTGTGTGTGTGTGTGTTGTGTGTGTGTGTTTGTGTGTGTCTGTATATCCCATTATTTCAGGCAAACTCCTAGTAACCTAGATCTTAAAAATGAGCCATATGTATGTATATAGACATATAAATTGCTCTCCAACTCCTTACTTTTTATAGACATATAAATTGCTCTCCAACTCCTTAATTTACTGTTCACCTACCATGTCTCTGAAAGTGTGCTAAGTAGTACTCCTTTATACTGATCCAGTGATAGGTTTGATCAGTTCTTGGTGAACACAGCACAGCTTGTGATTACTGGAACAAAGCTGAATTCCTGGAAATTGTTTGTGTCATTATTTTTAAATGTAAATAAGTGAAATATTTTAAGGAAAATATATTTATAAGAAGAAAAGCACAACTTTTTGTGTTTTTTTGGAATTACATCTAATCCAAATTCTCAGTTATATTTTCAGTTCCCTGGTGACCAAAATTTTCTGTCTACCCCCAATCTCCTTATGTTTAAGTAGAGAAAGTAGCAGTATCACTCGAAAGAAAGTTGCAGTGCTTCATCTACACCAAGCAAATGGAATAAAGGAACATAGATGCTATACTGGAAGTATGGTAGAGTAGGAGACCAAAGGTGGGAGTGGACACTTTTAAAGGCATTATTCACAGATTAGGAGAGGCTGCAGAGGTGATAATCCCCCTAAGCTGAAAGGTGATGAGATCCCCCCCACCCCCCAAGGCAGGGAAGGAGTGAAAGCAACAGTGTGAACAGAAGCATGAAGGGAGGAACAAGCTTGCTGTGTTCATGACACTGCATGCAGTGTGACTAAAGGAGAGGGTGTCTGTGGGGTACAACCCAGAGAAAAGGGGCCTGATTGTCGCAGATGTAACATGATGTACCAAGGAGTAATGGAAGAGGTAGGGAGCCCCTGAAGGAGTAATGGCAGTGACATGGTTACAGTTCAATTGGAAAGTGTTTTTTAACAGTCCACCTAAACCCCACTTGGTTTCCTGGCTGTGGCCCATAAAATCACATTAGAATATTGTATATAGTACAAATATATACAGTTATCAATGCAAAAAGTGAAAAAAAATTTAATTCGAGGATGGATACATCAGGTAGGGGAGGAGATTCAGCAGTGGAAGGGTATGGGAGAGCAATTAGGTATATTAAGGAGATATTTGCTCTGGAACTCCATGGACAGAAAGGTTGGGTGAGGAAGGAGACGAGTGCAACATGTGCGCTTCTGGATGACAGAATAGAGAGATGAACTGTTAGAGGGGCAGGTTTGGGGAAGAAAAGGGTTTAGTTCCATTTTTGATATAAGGTGTCTGTGCCAGTTGAAGGTCTGGAAGCCTGGGCTGAAGACAGATTGGGGAGCTGAGGGCATATTTATAACTGAGTGAGGGATTAGATCTAAAGTTGGAGCTGGTTGGCATGAGAATACTCATGGGCATGTGCCGAAAGAGAAGCTGGCCAGAAGACCCAGCAGAGAGTAGCTTAGAAACTGGGGCAGAAAGGAATTTTTAAGTTGTTTGGTTTTTTCCAAATATTATATTTATTTACTTATTTTAGCAAGCATGCATACATGAGCTGGGGGAGGGACAGAGGGAGAGAGAGAGAATCCCAAGTAGACTCTCCACTGAGCAGGAACCTGACATGGGGCTTGATCCCTCAACCCTGAGATCACAACCTGAGCTGAAGTCAAGAGTCGGACACTCAACCAGCTGAGCCACCCAGGTGCCTGGCTTTTTAGCTTTTAAGAACTCCTCTCAGGTTCCTCAGAGACTTTAAGATGAGGACCAAAGACCGCTTCAGATGTGATAGTAAAGAGTTCCTGGGAGTCCTTTCCCAGGGCAGTTTCGGCAGGTTGGGGACAACTCAGCAGGACATATCATAGTAAATGAGTAAATGTAACGTTACATATTTTTGCTACTCTACCAGGACCTTCCCTTTTTCAGTCATCTTGATTTCTTGGCGTACCCTAGTGAAGAGGAGGAAAGTTTGATTTTTGCCCTCTCAGGTTTTACTGATACCACGGTACCATCACAGCAACAAAGATATGCATCCCTCCACTCTATTTCAGGGTATATTTTGATTTGTCATATACTTCAGACAAGTTAAATACCTTTTTTCCCCTATTTCTACAGTTCAGTCTTCCTCAAAATTTGGCCTTGCTTGCCCCTCCGGGACCATATTAGTTCCCAGCCCTCTGGAAGTATGTTGTAAGGGAAAACAGAAGGTGCCAGCTTGCCATTACTAACTTTGCTCCCAATTCAGCTGTGAAGCTATTATTTTTTTTTTAAAGATTTTATTTATTTATTTGACAGAGAGAGAGATCACAAGGAGGCAGAGAGGCAGGCACAGAGGGGGAGGGGGAGCAGGCTCCCTGCCGAGCAGAGAGCCTGATTCGGGGCTCGATCCCAGGACCCTGGGATCATGACCTGAGCCAAAGGCAGAGGCCTTAACCCACTGAGCCACCCAGGCGCCCCTGAAGCTATTATTTTTATCTCCTTTTGAACTCCTGGCATCCATGGGCCCTGAAAGGTTACGAGGTGTAGCTGGGCTTTAGTCAACATCTTGTCTCTGTGGGCATCCCTTGACTTCTCGCTAGGTTGAATGAATGTCTGCCTATCATAATTAGAAACCTTTGGCTATTCAGTAGGAGAAAGGTAGAGGAAACCTGTTACAAGATTTTTATGCAATGGGCCTGTTCAATGAGTAAGGAGATTCTAGTGATATAGGATTATAACTGTGATGCTAGAAAACAAAGTGAAAAAATTACAAAGGAAAGAGGAGTTGATTCCAGACTTATTTCAGAAGGGAATACAGAGTAGCTTCCCCATATTCAGAGGAGGGGTTCCCTCAATAGTTTTATCATCTAAAACAGAGCATCTTAAAAGAGTTTTAGGAAAAATAAATATTCTTAAAATTATATTTTCTTACTAGGGAGGAAAAGCCATTCCCCTGCTCCCTGTGGCCTTTAAATGAAACAAAGAAAATAACTTTCAAATATAGTATTGCTTTGTATTCAATATGTGTTTTTAATACTACCCATAAAAGAATTCCTCAAGACTGAGTTGTGCATAAACTAATTGACCTACAAATTATCAAAATCCTGTTAGAGCCCTCTGCAGAGCAGCTGTGCTTATACACATGTGAAATGATACATGTACAAGTGTCCATTCAAATATTGTTTATAATGGCAGAAGACTGGAAACAAATAGAATGTCCATTGGTTTGGTCTGGTTAAATACACTTAATCTGGGCAGATGTCACATACCACCCCCCCATACACACAGATAAATAAATGGGATACTATGCAGCTGTAAAAATGACTAAGAACCCTTCTAGATACCCATATGGAAAAATTACCAGGATCTACTTAATGATTAAAAATGAAGTGCAGAGGGGTGCCCACATGGCTCGGTCAGTTGAGCATCCAACACTTGGTTTCAGCTCAGGTCATGATCTCATGGGTCACAGGATTGAGACCTGAGTTGGGCTCCCAGCTCAGCAGGGAGTGTTTTTGAAGATTTTCTCCCTCTGCCTCTCCTCTGCCCCTCTCTAAAAAAAAAATAAATCTTAAAAGAAAAAAAAAATGAAGTACAGAGGAGCACCTGGGTAGGCTCAGTCCATTAAGTGTCTGACTCTTGTTCTCAGCTCAGGTCTTGATCTTGGGGTTGTGAGTACAAGCCCTGTGTTGGGCTCCAAATGGGACGTTGAGCCTACTTTAAAAAATTAATTAATTAATACAAGTGAAGTACAAAAATAGAATGCTGCCATTTATATTACAAAAGGAGGGGGACAGGAGAGAAATGTGTGTGACTGTTTATAGATTTGCTTACACATACATAAGAAACCTTAGAAGGATAAATAAGAAGCTAATGCCATTACTTATCTGCCTGGGGAGAGGGTGGAAATATGTGAGGAACTGAACAGGTTGGGGTAGAGGTAGATTCCTTATTATGCCTTTTAATATTATTTGGTTTGGGGATCATAGGAACCAGTTGCTTATTTTTTTTTAATTAGAATTAAAAACATGTATATATGAAAATCTCAATAGGAGCAAAAAAAGTGTCAAAATTCAATACCTTTTCAAAAACGTATATTAGAATTGAAAAATTTTATTCCTTGCTCTTTTAAGTAGCTAGAAGTTTTTGTTCCTTTATGTGTAGTGGTTTGAGAAGGTCTCCAATTGCTTTATTTATAATAATTTGTACACAGAGTCCTAAAGGAAATTGTTTTGAAAAATCTCAGACTCTTTTTTTTTTCTTTTCTTTTCTTTGGGGGACCTCCTGCATTCTTCAGTTTTCAGAGATCCAGGGACAGGTAATTAATCCATTAGGTTTTCCTAATGAGTGGGATATAAGTACTATCCTACTACCTAAAACTTTATATCATGCTTGCTTTTACCTGGAAAATAAGAATGAATTTTTAAATGTAGTTTTTATCAGATTACTAAATTTGGCACTGTACTAATTTTTTGGCTCTTACTCTTTTGTAAAAATAACTTTGGTAGTCAATATATAGGATTCCTTTCACATGCTTCTTTTTCTAAGACTGTAAAAGTAGCTGTCAAAAGAGCCCAGGAACTAAGGCATCTTAGTAAATTTAGAAAGTTCTCGAATGTGAGGAGATGGAGTTAATTCATATTAAGCAGATAATACAAATAAATATTTGGGAACTTGTAAGATGTCCTTTTCTCAAGTGTGGACAGGGAAAGGGGAGTAAAATGACAAAACTGCTTTGGGCATTCATTTGACATCACAGAACTTTTCTCAGCAGCGCTATTTTGCTTTCTTTGCCTGAAAGTATTTGATGCACAAAAGACTCAGAAATATAATTTTAACCTGGAGTTGATGATGCTTAAAATGCTAGAAAAATGTATTCTGAAATAATTGAATATTAGTTATATCTACCTTGCAAACTTGTGTGGGCATATTTCTAGATTCTGTATCCATTAATGTGTCTATCCCTCTGATCTTGATTATGAAAACAGAAATATAGGTCACAGAATTTGATGTGCTGTCTTCCCCTGTGTAAGATGGGAACATTCAGTTCATTGAAACAATGTTCATAAGCCTGAAGAGGACACAAGAAGAGGTTCATGTCTCCCTTTCTCTCCTAATTTTTAGTTGATACCATGGCAAAGATTAGTCATTTAGGACAAAGTGATACTAAAAGATATGGGAGGGAGGCAGGGATGGAGAGTTTGATTGGATTAGGGCTCTTCAGGAGGTGGGAGGGAGCAGTGAACTACTAAAAACAGTCTCCTCATTTGGCTTATGACACTTGGAATTTGCCCAGCCATATTTTACACACCCTTATTATTGGTGCTCACTACATATTAGAATTGGAATTGCTTTACTGAGCTCCACCAAGATTGAATTGATAGACCAATTAATCTTAAAAAGATAAATTGAATTTGATGAACTACTCCCAACTTTAAATTCACCTTAGGGCCTAAAAGAAATCATTCTTTTTCCCCCCCCTCAAGTTTCTATTTAAATTCCAGTTAGTTAACTTACAATATAATAGTTTCAAGTGTGCTGTGTAGTGATTCATCACTTACACACAGCACCCAGTGCTCATCACAACACGTGTCCTCCTTCATCCTATCACCCTCTTAGCCCATCCCCTTGCCACCTACCCTTTAGCAACCCTCAATTTGTTTTCTGTACTGAAAATTGTTTTATGATTGCTTCTCTCTGTGTACATCTGTTTTGTCTCTTAAATTCTATATATGAGTGAAATCATATGGTGCTTGTCTTTCTCTGATTTATTTTGCTTAGCATAATACTCTCTAGCTCCATCTGTGTTGTTGCACCTGGCAAGATTTCATTCTTTATGATGGCTGAGTAATATTCCTCTGTGTGTGTGTGTGTGTGTGTGTGTACACCATATCTTCTTGTGTATATGTGTGTATACCATATCTTCTTTCTCCATTCATCAGTCGATGGACATGTGGGCTCTTTCCATAATTTGGCTATTGTTGATAATGCTGCTATAAATGTTGGGGTACATGTATCCCTTAGAATCAGTATTTAAAAAGTCATTCTTGATAGCCTTTTCAATTAAAAATATGTCTCTAGTAAACTGCTGGGACTACACCAAAATAAAAAGCTTTTGCACAGTGAAGCAAACCATCAGAAAAACAAAAAGGCAGCTTACCAAATGGGAGAAGATACTCTTTTTTTAGTGATAGAAAAATGTAAGCAGGAGGGGAGGGACAGAGGGAGAGGGAGAGAGAATCTTAAGCAGACTCCACGCTGAGCATGGAGCCCGATGTGGGGCTCGATCTCATGACCATAAGATCATGACCTGAGCTGAAATCAAGAGTTGGGAGCTTAACCAACTGAGCCACCCAGTTGCCCCCAAGTGGGAAAAGATATTTGCAAATCAAATATCCATTAAGGGGTGAATACCCAAAATATATAAGAGCTTATACAACTCAACACCAAAAACCCCGGAATCATCTGATTAAAAACAGGCAGAGAACCTGAATAGACATTTTCCCAAAAAAGATAGACAGATGGCCAATTCACACATGAAAAGATGCCCAGCATCACTAATCATCAGGGAAATGCACATTAAAACCACAGTGAGATAATACTTTACACTTGTCAGAATGACTAAAATCAAAAAGACAAGAAATAACAAGTGGTGTTGAGGATGGGAAGAGAAAGGAACCCTCATGCACTGTTGTGGGGATGGAAATTATGTAGCCACTGTGGAAAATGAAATAGAGGTTCCTCAGAAACCTAAAAACAGAATTACCATATGACTCAATAATTCCACTACTGGGTATTTACCCAGAGAAAACAAAAACTTTAATTCAAAAAGATATATATATACACAGTTGTGTTTATTGCACTATTTATAATAGCCCAGATATGGGAGCATTCCAAGTGGTGTCTGTAAATGAATGGATAAAGGAGAAGTATGTATAGCACAGACACACAATGACATACATACAATGGAATATTACTCAGCTATTAAAAAAAATGAAATCTTGCCATTGCGACAACATGGATGGACCTAGAGGTTAGAAATGCTAAGTGAAAAAAAAAAAAAAAAAGAAATGAACTAAGTCAGAAAAAGTGACTTAGTGAACTAAGTCAGAAAAAGACAGATACCATATGATTTTTCTCATACGTGGAATTTTTTTTATAAAGATTTTTACTTATTTATTTGACAGACAGAGATCACAAGTAGGCAGAGAGGCAGGCAGAGAGAGAGAGCCTGAGCTGAGCTCCCCGCTGAGCAGAGAGCCTGACGTGGGGCTCGATCCCAGGACCCTGGGATCATGACCTAGCCGAAGGCAGAGGCTTTAATCCACTGAGCCACCCAGGTGCCCCTCATACATGGAATTTAAGAAACAAAGAAAAAGAGACCAAAAAACCCAGACTCTTAAATACAGAGAACTGGAGGTTGTCAGAGGGGAGGTGGGTAGGGGATGTATAAAACAGATAAAGAGGATTAAGAGTATTCTTATCTTGATGAGCCCTGAGAAATGGGGGGGGGAATATATATATATATATATATATATATATACACACACATATATACACATATATACGTATATATATATATGTACATATATATATAATTGCAGTGATGTTGCTATTTACTGTTACTGAATATTTCATCATTATTATAAGGTAGTTTTTTAATAGATACAGTGAAAACTTAATAAGTTTTTTATGACCAGTCTACAAAGATGGACTTAGCTGCAGAACTAATTTCAGCATACTGTTTATCCATCTAAAAATTTGTTGTGCATTGAAACCTTTTGCAATGCAAGGAACACTGTCAACTTAAAAGCCGTTTTAGATGGAATTATACTTTTTAATAAGTTAGTAAGATTTAATAAGTTAGTAAGATATCATCTTTGGACTGGAGTTCTTGATGCAGTTAAAAGTATCCAAAAGCTTAAGTGAATATTCAGTTAACAAAACTGATTTTTGCGTGTTTTGGCTGCAACGCCTTCCTGAAAACTGCAATTATTTAGTGTGTCACAGGTGAAGGCTGAAGCCAAATATGAGTCATTATTCTTCATTATTTACACTAGAAGCCACCTTTGGACCTGGAATGTTCCTGGCATTTCACTTTCTTTACCTCTTTGTCACTTCCCTGATCAAAAGCAAACTTCTTTTTTTCTTTTTAATTTTTTATTTTATTTATTTTTTTAATTTGGAAAACTCAAAGAATTTGTGTCTAGGAAGAGCAATAACAGGAGAACTCTAGGTGCATAAGAAAGACCAGAGACCAAAGCATGTTCTCAAGGCAGCTGGGAGCATCCTGTGTTTCCCCTGTTCCATTTTGTCTTTATGTACAATGCCAGCTACAAATAATTGCTATCTTGAATAGGGTTTTATTTCTTGGAATTCAGCCTGTTAGCACAAATAATCTCTAATAAGTATGAAGCTAGTTTAAGGCTCTAAAACAAAGCCAGAGTTTTCTCTCTTGTATCTCCTCATTTTGGCTGATTCTGAAGTCGGTTGACATGCAGAATGTTAGAAACAAGTTACAGATCTATCTTTTCAGATTCCAGGCATATATGTTTATATATCATACTCTTTCCACTTAGAGGACTGAGCTCATAAGACAGCAGAAAGGTCCAGTGTTCGGCCATATCTTTTTTTATTCGTTGTCTTGAGTTCATCTCCCTCTGAAGTACTTTTAACGGGATGCTTCCTTTTTTTCTCCCCCCTCCAACATTTCAGTAAAGGGTAAATAACTCTGGAACAGCCAGTAAAATTTATTGAAAGACACTAATTGCCTTGTCCCCAAAGGGCAGTGTCTGTAGTTAGACACTGAACCACGGGTTTCGCTTTTGGCAAGAGAATGGACATGCACTACAAGAGAGAATAAGTGAATGATTTCCGTGAAATGTCTCCCCAGAGATCTGCGGGTGTCAGAAGGAAGAGGACGGAGCGTTGTACCCAGTTTATCATCCAAATTTGTTGTTCCCCCTGAAGCAGAGTCTGTTCTTCCCCAGATCAATTTGAGACATTCTGTGTCCCTGTCTTTGGTTGGCGAGACCTGGGAACTGTTAGCGTGTGAAATTCCTCAAGGTTAAGATGACCGTTAAGATAGGATGGATGAAGTGAAACATGTTTCCATTTTTCATCATCCACTAGGGCTAGTGGTCTGGCTAAGGCGTTATGTGTATACTGTGTGCATTCTTTCAGATGTTCTCACTTGAGATATTTGAATATACGAGACAATGAAAGTTATTGCTTCCATTCTGATTTGTTAGTAACATTGTGTTTGGGAGTGCCAGCTGGGAAATATTACCCGGGAAGCTAGTGGAGCCCCAAGTGTGCCTTGGGGAAGAGATGACACCTACATTATTTGTCACTGGACCGTTATACACCAAATGGCTGAGGTGCTGACTCCAAATAAGCTAGGGAACAGAGTGCCACTGTATGAGCTGCCAAACAAGAAAGAAAAATCGAAAATACAAAAATAAATCCATTTTCAAATTAAGTAAGTTGTCTTCAAAACAACCTTGCATGAGCTTAACACTGTCAACAAAGCATGAGGCTTTTCCTCCTCTGAGAAGCTCCAAAGAGTATTGACCTTAGTGTTCAGCTCCCTGATTGTGATGTCCCAGAGTACACAAAACTGTGGCTTTCCCAGTCAGACAATTAAATTTAAATGCAAAAGACATTAAGAAACATTAAAGTATGTAAATCAGTGTGTGATTCATAGTAACACAAATGCTCCTGCAGTGAAGTATTTCAGAGTTCATGGTTTTCCTAATCATCTCTTCATGTCTGTTTTGTTTCCTGGCTTCCTAATGCTAAGACATCATACCATCTCTCTTTTTTTTTTTTTTTTTTTTTTAAATATCAAGTGCTGAGAGAGTTCCTAGGGAAAAGTGGCATTCTCAGAGGTAAACAGGATCCAGATCACTTAAGGTTTATTGATTTTATGATCAGTACTTAGGTTGCTGCTAAAAGCAGATAGGTTTCCAATACATATCTGAAACCGTAGAGGGCTTTCCACTCCACCCGTCTTCAGGAGCAGAGAAGAACTTGCTTTGCAGGCGATTACTAAGGAAAACTCAAACGTTGTTAGGGTCACTCATCTGTGGAATACCAGCTTAAACTAATATAAAATACTATTATTTAACTCTGATGAAAAAGAAGCAGAGTGATTATCAAAGGATCAAAGGGGAATTTAAAGCTTTTATAGGACTTGCCTCTCATCTCCATTACTGGGTTTTGTACTTGTAACAAAGTTACAGGGTTTATTTCTTTGCCAGATGGTACTGATGTTAAGAGTGCTTTGATGATTATCCCCATTTTTGTGGCTTGCTACCTCATTCTGGGTTGGTTAGTTAATCACCCAACTGGCATTGTTCTTGTATAATGCAGTGAAATCTCTTTAATGGGAATTTATAGAATAAGTTGAGAGTACAATAAAACTTGTTAATCCAGAGACTTCCATTATTCAGAACTTGTGATTACTTGATTTGCACTTAACTGGAATTTCTCTTTAATAACTGTGGAAAATAAGAGCCTTGATAATATATTGTTCTAGAATTTTTACTTTCATGAACAGTATTGGAATGGATAGAAGGGTAGACCCTGGAGAAGGGAGAAGAGACAGCCCACAATGTTAGGATTGTTCCTCAGTTTGATTTAAGAATCTGAAGTGAGAGTGTCTTGAGGAAGAAGAGCAGAAACAGCCTACAAGGCAGAACATAAGGAAGGATTTCAAAAGGAATGTCTTCACATATCCATATTTCATGGGAAGCAACATGATGTATAGAAAAGAATGTTAGGACAGAACTGAGGAGACTTCAAATCGTGAACTGGAGGGAATATCCAAATGTGAGGTCTTATTAGTATTTGGGAAATCAACACCTGGAAGATGAAAAGTATAAGAAGAAAGGTACTTAAACGGTCAAATCTCTCATGTCTTGCAAAGGGAATAAAACTTTAGTAATGTATGACAGTTTTTCTTAAATATCTTTAGGTCTTTCTGTTAACTGATTCATTTGAATAAAAACTACTGCTTGTCCTTAACAGGGTCGGTGGGAGAGTCAACAGGATGTATCACAAACTGCAGTCTCCAGAAGAATAGCTCCAGTTGCGCCATCCCTTCCTGACTGTCCCCCAAATAACCATCCTCCTGACCCAAGTAAGTTATATTTTCATTTGTCAGTCACTGTCAGGAAATTTGAGCATCTTTCAGAAATAGTTTACATCAGGATTTCCTACCACATAACTACTGACCTCCTAGTTAATGTCATTTGATATTTCCCTTTTTTGTCTTATCATGTTGAGTTACATTGATATGAATGTTGAGTTTATATTGCATCCTTCTGATAAATACCACTTGAACATGGTGATCTTTTATATACGCTTGATTCTTTTTGCTAATATTTCATAAAGGATTTTTAAAAAATATTTTATCTATTTATTTGACAGAGATTATAAAAGTAGGCAGAGAGGCAAGCAGAGAGAGGGGAGGTGGGAAGCAGGCCCCCCACTGAGCAGAGAGCCTGATGCAGGGCTCCATCCCAGGACTCTGACATCATGACCTGAGCCGAAGGCAGAGGCTTAACCCACTGAGCCACCCAGGTGCCCCTCATAAAGGATTTTTGTGTATGTGTTCTATGGTGAATATCTACTTTTCTGTTCTCATCATCATTTGTTAGGTTTTGGTATCATGATATGTTGGCCACATGAAATGACTTGGGAAATATTTCCTTATCATCTTTTTTTCTGGATGATTTTATATACTTAGTATTGTGTCTTCCTTAAATGTTTGACAGGACTCACCAGTGACACTGTCTGGGCCTAGAATTTTCTCTTTGGGAAACTTTAAAATTATTACTAATTTCTTTAATACAGGGTTATTTAACTTCTTGTGTTTCCCTCTGAGTCAGTTTTCATAAGTTACGTTTTCAGGGAATTTTCTGTTTCATCTAAATTTTAATGTTTATTCCAGTAAATGTTACAGTGTTTCCTATTGCCCTTTCAATGTTTGTAGGATCTGTTGTGGTGTTCCTTCTTTTTATTTTTTTATTTTATTTATTTGTTTTTAAGAATTTTCTTTTTTTTTTTTTAAGATTTTATTTACTCTTTTGAGAGAGAGAGAAAACACAAGGCGGGGAGAGAGGCAGGGGGAGAGGGAGCCACAGACTCCCTGCTGAGCAGGGAGCTCAATGCAGGGCTCCATCCCAGGACAGTAAGCAGATGCTTACTGACTGAGCCACCCAGGTGCCCCTTCTTTTTATTTTTGACAATTTTTCTTTCTGGTTTTCTTGACTACTTTTGAGACATGTTTTCGTTTTCTCAGGCTTCTCCCAGAACCAAATCTGGTTTCTTACTTTCTTTATTATTTATTTTCTGTTTCATTGATTTCTATTTCTTTCTGCATTTCACAAATTTTGAAATGTGGTGCTTTCATTTTCATTCTATTCAAAATATTTTCTAATTTCCCTTTGATTTATTCTTTGACCCATAGGTTATTGGAGTAGCATGTTAATTCATTTTCATATGTCCGGGGGAACTTCTTTCTATTAATTGATTACTTATTTAATTTCATCATGAACTGAAAGACTCTTCAATATTTTAGTCTATTGGGATGTTTTTGAGACTGTGTTCTACCTTGGTAAACATTCTATGTGTGCTTGAAAAGAAACTATTCTGTTTGGGGGCATAGTGTTCTATATATCAATTAGGTCAAGATGGTTGATAACCTTGTTCACATCTGTTCTTTAAATATTCTGTTCTACAAATTTTTTTTCTATTTATTCTATCAGTCACTGAGACAGAGGACATTAAATCTGCAAATCTGATCATGAAAATTACCTATTTTTCCCTTGATAATCTGTTAGGTATATACATATTTAGAATTGATATTTTTTCTCCAATGTTTCTATCATTATGACTGTCCCTTTGTATCTTTGGAATTCTCTTACTTTGAAATCTGTCTTACCTGATATTAATATAGCCACATCAACTGTCTTTTGCTTATTGTGTAAATGATGTATCTTTTTCTCAGTCTTTTAAATTTTGGCCTGTATTTGTTCTTTAAATTAAAAATGATTGTCTTGTAGCCAGCATATGGTTAGTTCTAACTTTTTTCTTTTTATCTAACCTGAACAAATTATGTCTTTTAATTGGCATGTTTAGTTCTTTTACATCTAATATTATTATTGTTAGGTTTGCCTCATCACTGCTGGTTTCTTTTTGGCCTTTCTATTTTGTTCCCCCACTCTAACTTCTTTTTTGCTTTCTTTTGGGTTAAATGAAAAATATTTTTTAGTATTTAATTTTCTTTCCATTTCTGGTGGTATTTTTGTATTTGTTTATTTATTAAAGTCTTTGCTCAAGGACTGTGGTATGGATTCTTAACTTACCATAGTCTACTTAGAATTAATAATGTATCACTTCCCAGTGCACAAATATTAGAACCTTGTAAGGGTATAATTCCATTTGCCTGTTCCCAACCCTCCCTTATTTTGTTTTCTTATTGTTGTATCTTTTACAGACATTATGAACCCATTTTACAATGTTACTCTTTTTGCTTTAATATAGCCACTGTCTTTTAAGGAAATTAAAGAAACTATAGATAATCTTTTATATTTTCTTCATATTTATTATTTCTGGCACTAGCTAGTCCTTCCTGAAGTCTCTTATTTATCTGATATCATTTCACTTTAGCCCAAAGAATATTCTGCAGTATTTCTTATTGTGCAATTGCCTAAGGAAAGAGTGCTCTCCTCTTTTGGGATTATCTTTATTTCACTTTTTTTGGTAGGATTTTTCCACTAGCACTTAGAAATCTTACATTATCTTTTAGATTTCTTTTCTGCTGAGAATCAGTCATCATTTGTGTCTCTTTCCTTACATGTATTATGTTTGTGTTTACACTGTTACTTTGTTTGCTTTCATAGTTTTCTCTGTTTTTGTTGAACTATGATATACTTAGGTATAGTTTTATTTGCTCTTTCTTACCTTGCTTGCATTTCATTGATGTTCTTGGTTCTGTAAGTTGAAGTTTTCAACAAATTTAGGAAATGTTCATCTATTATTTCATTAAATTTTTCCCCCTGACCATTTCCCTATTTTTCTTCTGAGAATCAAATTACACATGTTAGATTGTTTACTATTACCCTACAGATTGCAGAAGCTCTGATTTTTTTAACTTTTATTTTTTATCTTTTTATCTTATTCTTGTTTCTTCTGGTTGCATAATTTCTCCTGCCATTTCCAACCTTCTGTTAAGTACATCCAGAGAATATTTTATTTCAGTTACTATTCTTTTCAGCTCTAGAATTTCCCCTTGCTTCTTCTTTTAAAGTTTTAATTTCTCTGCTGATATTCTTTACCTGTATATTTGTTAAGATCAGATTCTTCTTTACTTCCTTGGACCTGTGTATAAAAGCTGCTTTAAAGTCTTTATCTGCTGAATCCAGCATCTGGGCCATCTCATGGTCTATTTCTCTTGACTGCTTTTTTTTTTTTTTTTTTTTTTACTATGGGTCATATTTAGTGAGTTTTGACCATTGTATACCCCAGTCAAGATATACAAGATTTATATGACTCCAGTTTCTCTCCACAATCAGCCAGTGTTCTGATTTCTATCCTTTCAGATTAGTTTTGCTTGTTCTACAATTTCATACAAATGGAATCATACAACATATACTCTTTTTGCGTTTGGCTTCTTTTATTCATCATTTCTGTTTACATGTCCATACCGTGGCATCCTTCAGTAATTTATTTTTTATTTTTGAGAAAAACTTCACTTTTACAGTTGAATTTATCATAATTTTTAATTAGTTCTTCTGTCCGTGGACATTTGGTTTGTTTTCAGTTTCTGGCTACTGTTAATAAAGTTTGTTGTGCAAGTCATTTTGTGAGCATTTCTCTTGAGTTAATATAGGAGTGAAATTACTGGCTCATAGAGTATGACCTTGTTTTAAAGTTCTGTAAAAATGTTTTTTTTTTTTTTTAAGATTTTATTTATTTGACAGGGAGAGAGAGACAAAGCAAGAGAGGGAACATAAGCAGAGGGAGTGGGAGAGGGAGAAGCAGGCTTTCTGTTAAGCAGGGAGCCTGATGCAGGGCTGGATCCCAGGACCCCGGGACCATGACCCAAGCCGAAGGCAGATGCTTAATGATTGAGCCACCCAGGCGCCCCCTTATTTTTTTTTTAATTTTAATTTATTAATTTATTTATTTTAAGAGAGAGAGCATGCATGTGTGCATGCCAGTTGCAGCGGGGGAGGGACAGAGGGAGAGAGAGAGATTCTTAAGCTGAGCATGGAGCCCAACATGGGGTTCCATCTCCCAACCCCAAGATTATGGCCTGAGCCAAGATCCGAAGTCGGAGGCTTAACCGACTAAGCCACCCAGGTTCCCCACATTTGTTGTTTTAAAAAAAAATTGTGGGGTGCCTTAGTGGCTCAGTCAGTTAAGAGTTTGAATCTTGGTTTTGGCTCAGGTCATGGTCTTGTGGTCATGGGATTGAGCCCACATAGGACTCTATGCTTAACATGAAGTCTGCTTCAGATTATCCTACCCTCTCACTTCTCCTCTCTCTTTCTCTCTCAAATAAATAAATAAATAAAATATTTGAAAAAAATTTGTAATGGGGCACCTGGGTGGCTCATTCAGTTAAGCACCTGACTCTTGATCTCAGCTTAGGTCTTGATCTCAGGGTTGTGAGTTCAGGTTCCATGTAGGGCTACATACTGGGCATGGAGCCCACTTAAAAAATAATAATAATAAAAAAATTAAATAATGTGCAACTAATGCTTACTTGGTTTACATATTTACTACTTTGCTTTGCTCATCATTGCCTCTTGCATCTCACTTTGTTCTTCTGAGTTTAATTTACTTTTTGTGAATTACATCTTTTTTTGTAAAACATCAGTGCATTTAGTAGTCATCTGTTAGTGACAGACCCTTTCTTTTATGTTTTTTTATTTTGTTCTAAGCTTGAAGAATCCTTTTACTATGGTATTTGTGGTATATTTCAAACATACAAGAT
>ML110761.1:0-43370 GCA_003697995.1 Taxidea taxus jeffersonii
GGGGGTGGGGGGGTTGATGGAGGGGTCAGGATAGATTGAAAGGGGATTAAAGACATATCTGTCAATTGCCACGTATAAACCTTATTTGGATTCTGATTCTAAGAAACAAAAAAGTATGTAGGACAACAGAAAATCCAAACATTAATTTGATATTTAATGGTATTAAGGTAATACTGGTATTTTTTATGGTTTTATGGTGATATGGTATAAGTCCTATATTTTAAGGACAAATACTGAAACACTACTAGAAGAAAAAAATAAACTAGCAAGGATGTACTTCAAAATCATGAGTGGGGGGACGCCTGGGTGGCTCAGTGGGTTAAGCTGCTGCCTTCGGCTCGGGTCATGATCCCAGGGTCCTGGGATCGAGTCCCACATCGGGCTCTCTGCTTGGCAGGGAGCCTGCTTCTCCCCTCCCCTCTCTGCCTAGCTCTCTGCTTACTTGTGTGATCTCTGTCTGTCAAATAAATAAATAAAACCTTAAAAAAAAATCATGAGTGGGAACAAAGAAGGCTACAAACGAAACAACTCTCAGGTTAATCCTTGCTGAACCTGGGTGGTGGACCCAAAGTTGACTATAAAATTCTCTTCACTTTTGAACATGTTTGAAAGCTTTGATGAGAAAAGGTATGAATGAGCAACCTGGCAGATAACTCCACTGCTACTCTCCCACTCTTCTCAGTGAGCAAGCAAGCGCCAGGAAGACTATGGGAGGGGCACAAGAATTTTCAGCAACTGAGGAAGCCCAGGGAAGGAAGTTTCTCTTGGGGTCCTATCTGGATACAATAAGTCTTCCTTAGTTTACAGCATGGCCCTTAAACACAGAGGCCAACTACTTAGCAGCAAGCTCTTGCAGAGGGAGAAAAGCCCACTCTATTAGACTGACTAGGAGAGAGAATACCAGCCCCTCCAGGGACATCTTCCCAAGGGACGTTTAGGAGCCATTTTGTCTATAAGGGATTTTTGCTTTCAGCACTGATTTTAAAAATTCACCCTCACTTTTCATACCCTGAAAAGGAGAAAAAATAAGTTTACCCCGAAGAGAGGTGTGAAATTTTACTCACCCTGCCAGGAGCCCAAGTCTTTGGCAACCCCACCTCAGGACTTCATTCTAGGTGAGAAAACATCAACTTCTAGCTTGTTTAACCCACTGTGGTTCATAGTCTGTTCTGCGAGAGGTAGCAAAACTTAAACCAGTTAACCCAGAAATAAATGGCACCTTATCTTAGAAACCTCCTCTACCTCCTTAGAAATCTCTCCTTCCTCTGAACTTACTCTCCTTCTGCTCATCTGTCAGATGCCTCTACATCTGTGCAATGTGCAGACCTAACAGAACAAGGCCCACATCATAGAGATGCTCCAGTGCCAGTGGTTACTTCTGCCCTTCCTAGTTCAGAACACTGGATATGCTTCCTCTGAACCCAAACTTCCAGGAACAGTGGCCAACAGAGGGGACCAGGCCCTTACTTCCACAAAGCTCATGTCCCAGGCCTGCATCAAACTTTCCAAAGAGCCGGGAAAGTGAATTGAGCACCCAGTGTGACCCTAATGCCCGGAGCCAGATGTTCTCCTCCAGGGGAGATGCAGTCATTTCCACTACTTAGAGGTAAATGAATGGAAGACTATGTAATGAATTTGGGGAATATTCAGCATCAGATTAAAAAAAAAAAAGCATTTGAAACCTTGTTCCCTTCTCTTGCTCTTTAAAGGGCTGGGGTTGGGGCACCTGGGTGGCTCAGTGGGTTAAAGCCTCTGCCTTCGGCTCAGGTCATGATCTCAGGGTCCTGGGATGGAGCCCCACATCGGGCTCTCTGCTCAGCGGGGAGCCTGCTTCCTCCTCTCTCTCTGCCTGCCTCTCTACTTGTGATCTCTATCAAATAAATAAAATCTTTAAAAAAAAAATAAAGGGCTGGGGTTTTTTGGGGGGGTGGGTTGATGGAGGTGTCAGGACAGATTAAAAGGGGATTAGAGACATATTAGACATATCCCACTCTTCTAGAAGCTACATTTCTAACCATGGAAGAAAGTTTTGGTCAAGATTTAAATTGTCTGAATAGATTTGGTCCCCTAAATCACTTAAAAAAAATTTTTTTTTTATTTATTCATTTGAGAGAGGGAGCATTTGAGAGCATGATTGGGGGGGAGGTCAGAGGGGGCCCAATGCAGGGTTTGATCCCAGCATCACAACCTGAGCCGAAGGCAGATGCTTAACAGACTGAGCCACCCAGGTGCCCTCCCGTCCAACCCAAATCACTTTTACACAAGTGTCAAGGGACCTATATGACTGAAGATCAGTGATCTTTGTTTACTGGAACCAAAAATGTCTCACACAGATTACAACTCTACTCGATTAGCACCCTATGCTATCCTTACAATCAATCAATACAAAAATTACAAATAGCCAACACAGATTTAGATTGTTTCAAGTTCTTAGTAAGGTAACCTTGGACTGCTTATCACTACTGTATTTTAATGCAGGAAATTACTCCCAGTAACCACTGCAACAAGGGAAATGTTGACCCCAGTCTATGCATTAAGACTCAACCTTACTAAGGCCAGCTGTCTGTTCCATAAGTAAACTAGGCGCTGCTCTAAAGATCTCCATTTCATTCACTACTTACTTCAGAGCATAAACTCAAAAGGTCAAGATGTTTGGTAAGAAAGCACTATTTGCACTTAGGCAGCCGCTGCTAAGGCCATGACCGTGACTTAACGGAGGGACAAAGAGTAACTCTTCCCACTCATCCATGGGCTATTTGCCTAGAAAGCAGATGACCAAGTCAAGGGGTCAAAGTACCTTTTCCCCCCACTTCCCAGCAGGGTTGAGTATGGATGAAGCCCCATTCCTCACTTCAAATTCACAAAGGGAACCCTGAGTAGGTAAGGACAGTCCCAAATCCAGTCCCAGAATTCTGTATAATGAGTTTTGGCCCCAGAGTACAACCGCAGCAAGGATAGAGGTGGAACTGAGCAGAGCTGAGTTTCCAGAGAGCAGCAGCAGTTGTCTCAGGAGGGCCTGGTGTGCTGAGGAAAGGGTGTAAGATGTTGCATCCATTTCTCACCTATGAAGCCACACCTATGCCCCCAGCCCACCCCAGGCTCTAAGAAGTACTTCCCAGCAGAGGTCTGGGAGGAGTCTCTGATCCAGATCTCAGCTTATTCAAGGAAGCAGTGTCAATGCTTCTGTTCCACAGGGCTGGTGTGAGGATTTCAACAGACACCAGGCTTCCAATACCTAGGTGCCTAACCTATCAGGCCCTCAATAAATGATGGCTAACTTTAAACACTAGGTTACTGGCCCTTCAAAGACATCAGAGCCTGAAGCTTCAGGCTTTTTCCAACAGTGTTGGCAGTGGTAAGCTTTTCCTGGCCATGAGCACTGGCTGGGAGGCTGGCAGCAGACCCTGACATCAAAAGGTTCTGGTGAAAGGTGGAAGGCAGGCAGGCTGTGGGAGGAAGACCTCCAAACATAAAGCAGGCTTCCAGGAAGGATGGGAAGACTGAGAGGCTAGGCAAACCTGAGGCTGAGCCCAATACGGCTGGTGCTTATGTAAAAGGGAGAATCATTCAAACATGCTCCATGGAGCTGTGAGGACATCGGGCTCAGAGAGGAAGGACTATAAACTCACCACACACTGGGCTGTGACAGGAACAGCTGCTACCTGGTTCATAACAGAGTGAAGGTTGCTTCTTGGAGTTCACATTCAGAATCAAGTCATAGGTAAGCCACAGAAGCCCTCATTAAATAACAGATCAAATTATTACCAACTCTGAGCACTAGGAAATGAAAGGTACAGGGGCACCTGGGTGACTAGGCCTCCGACTCTAGGCTGTTAACCCAGGTCTGATGTCAGGGTGGTGGGACTGAGCCCCCACATTGGGCACCCCACCCAGTGGGGGTCTGCTTGTCTGCCTGTCTCTCTCCCTTGCATCCTCTCTTTGAAGAAAATCAAAGGTACAGCTGCCCCAAATGGAAAGGTAGATGGGGGTGGGTGGGGGAGTAAAGAAGAAACAGCCTTACAGGAGACAGACCAAGAATGGAGGAGGCTGCCAAGGTACAGGGAGGAAGTAGCCCTAGGACTGAAAATGTGAATCAGCTGCAGGGAGGAAGGGAGACGGGGATGGTCAGGGTGAGCTCATCAGCAATACATCAAGACACCATAAGCAGCTCTTAAAACTGATAATGTGAGTGAGGCACCTGGGTGGCTCAGTGGGTTAAGGCCTCTGCCTTCGGCTCGGGTCATGATCCCAGGGTCCTGGGATCGAGCCCCACATCAGGCTCTCTACTCAGCGGGGAGCCTGCTTCCTCCTCTGTGTCTCCTTCTGCCTGCCTCTCTGCCTACTTGTGATCTCTGTCAAATAAATAAAATATTTTTAAAAAACTGATAATGTGAGAAACGGTGCTGCAAGCATAATATTTATACATGTGGAAGTCACAAAAAGGAAAATGATCTATAGGAAAAAAAGGTGATTGCTTCTGAGAAGGAAGACTAAGTGAAGGAAGCAGTGGGATAAAAAACATTTGTTGCTTTTCATTCTAAGCTGTTCTGCAGGATTTTCTATTTTTAACCATTTGCATGCATTACTTTGACTTACATACTTTAAATGAAAGATACTCTCTAAGACTAGTGTTTAGATCATAGCAATAGGATTTCTCTCAACCTGTACCACTACAGCTGGCCTCACAGTGCACTTACTTCTATTTTAAAGTCACGTTTAAACTCCACAAGTAAACTAGCCATTTAATGGTTCTGGAAAGCTGTACAGTTCTGATCTGTGGCAAACAGAACAGCTTTGATGATCACGCTAGGTCTCCGGAATATGGGATTTCATGGCTAAAATATGGCATTTTTAAAGGTTTGTCTTCTATAGGAGACTATGGAAACGCAGACACAAATACTCCAGAGCCTGTAAATCCATGAAATCCAATCTATACTGAGAAAAGGCTCAAATCCTCAGCTCTCCACAAGGCTGTCTAACTTTGAAAGAAATTAACTGGTGAGCGTAATGGGCCAAAAAGTGTAAGGAAACAGCGCATTCTGTTATATCCATGTATTCTTAGTTTTAATTATGAAAAACAATCTGGAAATCGTTGCTGTTGTGAAACATTTACGAAGCACAGACAGCAGAGTGAGGAGCCTAGCACATGTCCCTGTCCGGGAACCGGGATCAAGAATGTGATGCTAATTAGGAGGATGCTAATTAGGACTCCCAGCCACTCAGGGAGCCCACAGGGGGGTGAGCAAGCAGCAGTGCCTACAGCCAACAAGCAGAGGAATCCAAAGAATCCGGTAATGGAGGATGGCAGGGAGACAAAAGTGCATGAGACATTACATTTTTAATGAAGAAAAATAAGCAGAAGAACGTACCTCCCCAGCCATCATAGTTTTTAAGGGACTGATCCAGAATGACAAACGACAATGTAGATCCTGCTGTGAATTTTATAGATTCAAGACCCTGCCCCAAAACAGCCGTGGGAATTCAAAACTCCCAGAGAGCCAGAAACAGTGTTTTTCATTTAAAAATAGTTTCAAAGTATTTTTTTATGAGCCTGTAGGGGAAAATGGAGATAAGTTCAAAATATTACATTTTTTTCCTTAAATCCGGAATACATCACAAGTCATTAAATACAATGCTAAACAAGTCATTTATCATGTGCCCCTCACCCTCTATACTTTACTATAAATCTCTCTCTCCTCTCTCATGCACACAACCTTTTAAAAGCACACGCTGCTTATTCCTGGGAAACATGGCTGTCTCCAATTCTTAATTGTTCATCCCTACAAGATCTCACCCAGCAGTGCCTGGCCTTCTGAAATACTCAGAACATGACTGATGGATCATATTATTCATTCATTAAGTTGTATTCAGACTCACCCAGGCCCAGGTCCCTTAAAGCAATTCTCTGCTCTCTGGTTTATGTCAAAATAAAAGCTCCTGCAAGCATGTACTCAGGACTTTAGACACTCACAAAAGTGTTAAGATTTCAGATAACTTCTCATATTCTTATACATTTCAGACAAATGTTTCTGTTGTTGTTTGATCTAGTTGTTTTTGTTTTTTTTTCCTAAAAAGGGCAGTGAAATAAATATCCCCAGGAAGCAACCCAACTGAACCATACAAATCAGGCAGTAAACCAAGAGCTGGGTTGACAAAAGGGAATACAAGGTAAGTCTGTCACATTTCATTTAAGTTTCCAGAAAATAAGCGTGTTAAAGAAAAGCCAGAAATCACTGGGGCAGGAATTCCAAAGGACTGAACCACTGTGTTCCAATCTACGTAGGCCATGGCATAATATCACAGAACTTTCCAAAGCAGACAGGATTATGTTGGCAACCTGAAATCTGTTGCTCCTTCCCCACATTATTTTCCTGTCCTAGTCCTCAGTCCTCCACTCATCCCACTCCCCATACACATCCCTCCACCCCAGGGAGAAGTCAATGGAAACCACAGTCCTCCATTCTGTACCGACCCATGGGATAAGAATGCACTTGGCACACTGCTTTCAGATCTGAAGTCCTGGGAAAGGCTTAGGTCTACCATGCTTCCTGTCCAGTGTGCCCAGGCCCTTCAGTCCAACAGGACCACCTGGTGCCCCCTGCAGGTCCTCACAGGATAACATGCACACCAGGACAACTAAATGGGTCCTGGACAGGACAGCTCCCTTCCCCTTCTCCACCCTGCATATAAGTGATGCCACTGCTCTCAGCTCAGCTCTCAGCCGTTCCCCCACCCCTCCCTGCCCTACCCTCCTCACACAAGATCTCTGCACTGGCCTCCCTGGAGTCAGGAATCCAAGCCACCACATCCCTAGTTCTGAGTGGCCCCACATCACAGAGACACACTTATCTGTCAGACACCACCAGGCCAGAGGCTGCCCACGACGCTGTGAAGGAAGGATTCTGTACCCTTTTATCCAAAAACATAAAACACTGTTGGGTTGGGTTTTTTGGGTTTTGTGTGTGTGTGGGTATGTTTTTCTTTTTTAAGATTTTATCTATTTATCAGAGAGAGAGTGAGCGAGCAAGCAAGAGAGAGCATGAACAGTGGGGGGGGGGGGGGGGGGGGGGGACAGAGGGAAAGGGAGAAGCAGGCTGGGCTTGGCCAGCCTTCGTTTTACAGATGAGTGTATGAAAATCAGCAAAGATCTACTTGTCCCCAGTTGTGGAGCTGGTCAGGAACAGAACTGGTAAGCCTCATGTGCCACGATGCGGTGTTTGAGTGCAGGGGTGTAAACCAGCCCTTTTCATCCTGTCAAAGGTCAATCCAGGCATAGCGAGGCCCTGCAGAAGATCACCTTTGTCCCTCCCTCCCCAGGCTATTTTGTCCCTGCCAAGGGTACCCCCCCAACACCACTTGGGATCATGCAGTCCCACCCAGGACTATCAAAGGGAGAAACTCACGACCTATACCCAAAGTTTATCTCATGTTAGAGCAACTGTGTGCTGTCCCTGGAGGGCTCCAAGAACCCCAAAGCAGTGTGACGGTGCAAAGACTTACTAGAATTTTCTACATTAATTCCTTATCCAACACTTCAAAAATGCAAAGTTTGTAAAGCCAATGGGTGTGAATAAATGAGAATTCATGCAGCAAGACTAAACACAGCTCCTCCTCCTGTCTTGCGGGCCTCTACCTTCACCCCACCCAACTGCTGGGGAAAAAAAATAAACAATTTAAGTGGCAAGACTGGCAGCGACATGTCTGCCTCAGAAAATGTCAAATGAGACAATTTAAGTGACAAGGCTTCGACACTTCCATTTTATCAATGCAGGGGAGTGGCTAATGATAAGAAGATACATTTTTTTTTCAAGGACTCACCTGAATTCTCCGTTTACGTAAAGAGTTGATTTCCCTGAAGATAATCTAAAGCATCTGAGAAGCCTTTCAGCAGCAGTACCTACAGCAGTAATAAACATCATCGGGATCAAGTTATGTTAGAGATGTCAGTTTCTGGAGAAAAAAAAAATCTCTATCTATACATTTGGTCATTTCCCCCCACACAAGCATGAAAGGAAGTAACTCAGGAAGCAATGAATTTCCGCTACAACACATGGGCTGGGAATTCGCTCTACCAACAGGGAATTGAGGTCCCAAGACAGTTATTTCAAAGATGAAAATTATGTTACTGTTGGCAAAGAGGCAAAAACACATTTTTTTCCCTTCCCTGTGGTAGAAGTGCTTAATGGCTTCAAATTTAAACAAAGACCAAATATATATATTTCCTCACCTACCTGCTCCCACCGCCAGTGTTTAAAACAAAAATCAGGCACGCTTAGTCTTTTTTAAAATTAGCTTATATGAGCTCTTCTGGTCTCATTCGCCCTTTTCCTACTTAGTTTCTGTAACACGTCTATGAAGTGGCCCGTCTAGCTTCAACTGATCCCATGTCATTCCCAGTTCCCTGAGCCATTCACAACTGACCCCTTATCACCTCCGTTCCGGGAAACCCAATCTGAAGCAGAGAAGCACCACCATCAGCTGCAAAAATCAAAATGTCACAGCCATAGTTAAACAGATATGAGTGGGGCGCCTGGGTGGCTTAGTGGGTTAAGCCTCTGCCTTCAGCTCGGGTCATGATCCCAGGGTCCTGGGATGGAGACCCACATGGGGCTCTCTGCTCAGCAGGGAGCCTGCTTCCCTTTCTCCTCTTTCTGCCTGGTTCTCTGCCTACCTGTGATCTCCGTCTGTCAAATAAATAAATAAAAATCTAAAAAAAAAAAAAAAAAACAAACCAGATATCTGAGTGACAACATACATGGGAATCGATGAAACAGAAGATCCAGGTAGAGAACTAAGTATTCATACGAAACAGACCAAGTACATGCAATCCTATCTAGGTAAGTGTAGGAGCTGGTTCACGAACAGTGCTGGTTACCTACAGAGGAGGGAAAAATCTAGATCCCTACCTGTGGAAAAATAAACTCAAAACAGAATCAGATAAGTACTAGAAGAATATACCAAAAATTCTGTAATATGCAGACAGAGGAAGCCCTTCTAAACATGACATCAGGGGCACCTAGCTGGCTCCAGGTAGAGCACATGATTCTTGATCTCTACAGCCCACGATGGGTGTAGAGATTGCTTACAAATAAAATCTTTAAAAAATTAGTAAATACAGGGGCTCCTGGGTGGCTCAGTGGGTTGGGCCTCTGCCTTCAGCTCAGGTCATGATCTCAGGGTCCTGGGATGGAGCCCCTTTGCTCAGCAGGGAGCCTGCTTCCCTTCCTCTCTCTCTGCCTGCCTCTCAGCCTACTTGTGATCTCTGTCTGTCAAATAAATAAATAAAATCTCTAAAAGAAAAAAAAGTAAATACAAAAGAAATCGGACATCAAAAACAAACTACAAAGGACTGAGATATTTGGTTGGCCAACTTTTTAAAATTTCCAATTTATGAAAAAAAATCTCAAATTTATGAATGGCAAAATTAAGTTAAAAAAAAAAGCAAAGAACAAAAGGTGAGATTTCCATCAAAGGGTGAAATAAGAAACTACCTAGTTTTACCTATTTCAATATTTTATCTAAAATATTTGGACAGCAGACATACAAAGGTTGCCATCCTTATTAAGCAAAAAAAAAAAAAAAAAAAAATCAAGCAGTAATACTCCCCTCGAAATAGACATAGCCAATAAACTTTCCATGAAAAGAATTATAACAGCAAGAAACATATGAAAAGATAATCAAGTACACTAACAATGAAACAATACAACTTTTAGACAATTTAGGGTTTTTTTAACTTGTCAGAGTGATAAGAATGTCCAAGAGTGACAATAGCAAATGTTACAGATATAGCTCATCATGTAGCCTACCACATATATTATTTTGGCCACATGTAAACTGACACATTCTTTGATCCAGCAATGCTACCTCTAAGAATTTACTCAAAGTAAGTAATTGTGTAAGCAGAAAGATGGACATACATAGCATTATTAGTAATTATGAGGGAAAGAAGTCAATGCCCTCTAGGTTCACCACGGAGACACATGAAATAAACCATACAGACTCTGGAAACAATGATGAAGATCTCTATTTACTGATGGGAAAAGATATCCCTTCACGTGACGAAAACAGATAAACCACCATGCACACTAGAATTCCATTTGTATGTGCATGTTCCCAGAAGTAACGAAGACTTATCGAGAAGGATGTTTATCCAAATAGTTACAATTACCCCTGATTACTGGAA
This sequence comes from Taxidea taxus jeffersonii, assembly GCA_003697995.1. NCBI lineage: Eukaryota > Metazoa > Chordata > Mammalia > Carnivora > Mustelidae > Taxidea > Taxidea taxus. The sequence goes on from ML110761.1 coordinate 10,184, forward strand.
TTTTAGAGGATTTTCACTTCTTTTTTTTTTTTTTTTTCAAAAAATTTTTTAAAGATTTTATTTATTTATTTGACAGAGAGATCACAAGCAGGCAGAGAGGCAGGCAGAGAGAGAGGAGAAAGCAGGCTCCCTGACAAGCAGAGAGCCCGATGCGGGGCTCGATCCCAGGACCCTGAGATCATGACCTAAGCCGAAGGCAGAGGCTTTAACCCACTGAGCCACCCAGGCGCCCCAGGATTTTCACTTCTAATACTGTTTGACTTTCTTATAATGAGCATGATTTTTCCAAAGAATACAATGGAGCTATATTTACATACCACGCTCAACTGTCGGGTGTTTCGCTACATAGATTTCTACCTGCTTTCTGTTAGCTTTCCTCTCCACTTACTGACATTTTTATCATAAATGTGCTTGTAATGAACACCGATTACGGTTCCCATCCTCGTATCCAGCTCCTGTTCGTTCCCCAGAGGCACTTGATCTTTGCATTTGCATTCCTAAGACACACCTGTATCCATATTACAACTGCCCCCCCCACCCCGTTTAAGGTGAGCAGCTTCATTCAGTTGGTTACTCATAACCCAACCAGTACCACAAAATACAGCACTGCTTCTTATTTTCCATCTTCTCAATCATCCCATTCCATCTGCAAACAGAACAGTAAACCCTGTAATCACAAGAATGAAGATTTATCACACAAAATGTCATGGGATGTTTATGACCTCCAGCTGAAGAAACTGAAGCAAGAGGCGCCAAGCTAGTACAACAACGGCAAAACTGTCTTAAGAGACAGGTAGATTCATTCCCTGACTAGTAAGAGAACTGATGAAAAGACTATTTGAATAAGAATCAAAACAAATGGGACATATTTGTCCACATGGGCCATTTCTATGGTTAAAATATTCTCCACTATAACGTTTTAACCACTTCACTGATTTATTTTTATTGGATTATGTTTATCTATGAAAAGCCTTTTTTTTCTATTTAGACTACAAAAATACAGTAATGTTTTCCCATAAAGGGATCATTATGTTCAATTTCTCTCCAGCAAACAAATTTATTCTTCTCAGTGCCCTATTTTTAAAGGTTGAAAAGTTCCATATAATGCATGAATCCTCTTAATACCATAATTATAAACCTGGTTAAAAAGCTATAATCCCTTGTAGACATACAAATCCCTTTACAGGTGTGTTGGATGTAAAGTACAAATATAATTAATCCTTCTCCATCTCCTGGAGGCTCCCGCTCTCCCAAAAACAATGTCCCTAGAAAGTAAGACAAAAGGACAAGAGCCACTATCCAATTTCAGAAATGAGTAATCATGAGACTGAACCAAGTGTCTGTGTCTCCAGTGTCTCAGACAACTGTACAGGCCACCCAGTGCCATCCACTGGCCTCCTTCTTCTCACACCTCCTCAGTCCAAAGGCCACTTTCTAAATGGATGGTTGGGGGCAGGGGAGTGGGAAGCCAGACAAGCCTACCTCTGAGGCTGAGACACCTCAGGGTTTGAGACAAAATACTGCATTTAGGGGAACATGGTGGTTAAATGTGAGACTGATCCTGCCCGGATCTCTCATTTGCTCGTCATTTGGCCTTGATGTGCCTTAACCTCTCTGTGCCTCAATTTCCTCCTCTGTAATAATGCCCAGCATAAGAGCTCTCATGAGGATTCAAGAAGACAGATTCTTGGGGCACCTGGGTGGCTCAGTGGGTTAAAGCCTCTGCCTTCAGCTCAGGTCATGATCCCAGGCTCTTGGGACTGAGCCCCTCATGGGGCTCTCTGCTCAGCAGGGAGCCTGCTTCCCCCCCTCTCTCTGCCTGCTTGTGATCTCTGTCTGTCAAATAAATAAATAAAATCTTAAAAAAAAAAAAAAGAAGAAGAAGAAGAAGACAGACTCTCTAAAGCAATCAGCAATACTCAAGAATCAAACCTGATGGGAGCACTGATGGGAACAGCCCAGGGCAGAAACTTACTGTTTATTGCCTGATCATAGTAGGGTTGCTGAAAGAATTCTGGAACAGAGTATGAATCTACCTAGGACACTTACTCATTAAAAGTGCTTATTTTTCACATGTGTAAGATCCTTCCAATTAAATAGAAACTTAAGGGACGCCTGGGTGGCTCAGTTGGTTAAGCGGCTGCCTTCGGCTCAGGTCATGATCCCAACGTCCTGGGATCGAGTCCCACATCAGGCTCCTTGCTCGGCAGTGAGCCTGCTTCTCCCTCTGCCTCTGCCTGCCTCTCTGTCTGCCTGTGCTCGCTCTCTCTCTAACTAATAAATAAATAAAAAATCTTAAAAAAAAAAATAGCAACTTAAGGAGACCAGCAGCAGATAATTTAAGGACCTCTGCCTTAAAATAGACTGCTCTGAATCATCATCTGGTAGATCATTTGGCAGCCCCTACGTTGGACCTTTCCTGAGTTTTCTAAGAGAGGCACAGGTAGATGTGACCAAAAGGCAGCAAAAGCTACTGACTCATCACCAAGAGCAGGGCATCATGATTGGACTTTAGTGATTCTATATCCTGGACCACGTGCTACTAGCTCCAACAAGCTTCAACACACCTCTCAGGGTCCTCGGCCACTCATCATCAGACCAGAGATATTAATACTTACATATTTCAGATGTAGAAGTGAAAAAGAATGTACAGGGGCGCCTGGGTGGCTCAGTCAATTAAGCATGTCTGGCTCAGGCCAAAATCCCAGGATCCAGGGATCGAGCCCCAAGTCAGCATTTTCTGCTCAGCAGGGAGTCTGCTTCTCCCTTTGCCTGTCCCACTACGGCTTGTGCCCTCTCTCTGTCAAATAAAATCTTAAAAAAAAAAAAAAATGAGAATATATAAAGTTCTTAACTCAGTGCCTAGAGCAAACTGCCCCCAAAATGGTATATCACACTACTACCATCTTACCAGCACTGAAGAAACAAAATGCATATTAAGTAATCTGAGAACACACAAGATAATTTTTCACTGTGAAGGTTTTATGGACCCTTGTTTTCCCCATTTCACTTGGCAGAATCCACACAGGAATGTGGAGCCAAGGTGAAGGGGGATCTGAGGAGGCAAGAAGGTCTAGCCGAAAAAGGCCTTCACAAGGCTTGTGGAAGAAATCTTACTGTGTGGTACAGACCCGAAGCAGTGAAGAACATCTCCCTCCTAACATTTCATTAAAAGACAGGGTACAGTGGAGCACCTGGATGGCTCAGGTGGTTGAGTGCCTGGCTCTTGGTCTTGGCTCAGGTGGAGGGCTCAGGTCAAGATCTCGGGGTCCCAAGATCGAGCCCCAGGTCAGGCTCCATGCTCAGCATATTGTCTGCTTGGGATTCTCTCTCCCTTCACCCTAACACCATCTACATGAGCCTAAAATTCTGGAGATGGGCCCATATGAACATTTCTCAGATATGTTTACTGTCCAGGGTTAACAAGGTGCTTTTATAACAAAATAGGAAGCAAGGCAGAGAAAATCTAAATTTAGTTGAAGATAACAAGGGTACACAGTTGACCCTTGAACAACATGGGTTTGAACCATATAGGTCCACTTATATGTGCCCTTTTGGGGGGATATAGTACAGTACTGTATGTGTATTTGCTCTTGTGATTTTCTTTTCTCTAGCTTACTTTACTGTAAGAGGGCATAGCATATAATACATATAACATCAAGCTATGTGTGAACTGTTTATGTCAACAGTAGGCTGTATCAGTGGTTAAATTTGGGACAACTCAAAAGTCCCATGCAGATTTTTGACTGGGGGCAGGGGTGGCAACTTCAACCCCAGTGTCGTTTTTAAGTCAACTGTGTTACTTTGAGCTTGAAGTCAGCACTAACATTGGACACATATTATTATTAATTCTTCAAACCAAAATTCAACAAGCAAATAAATCAAGGAGCTCTTCAGGAACCCTAAAATACAGACAGGAAGAGGCAAAGAGTCAAGAGAAATTCTGAAAATAAAATTTCCCCATTTCCTGCAAACACCTACCACTTGCCAAGGATTTATCCTGCTTTTTACTTGAAACCATGAGATGTTTTCCAGTCTAAGGACACCTCAATGTTTATAGAGTCCAGCTCCGCTGTCAGAAGGTATCAGACTCTGAAGGGAAATCTCCAATTCTGTTTTCATGGCCTCCTCCCTGCTGACTTTCCAGCTCAAGGCTGGCTGCTGGGGTCAAAGGAAACTCAACCTCTCTCTGTCAAGTAAGCAAATAAAATCTTAAAACAAAACTCAACAAAACACAAGTTCAAAGCATCAATATTCAAGGCCTTCAGAGACAAGAAATGACTACCTTACTCTATGCTGGGCAAAGAGAAAAGCTCCAGAAATCTCTTTGTATTCCTCTCAAAGCAGCATTCCAGCAAACTAGGAAGTCACAGGTGTTACACGCAAAAAAAGATTTTCAGTATCAATGGGGGAAAGGCTGGTTTAAACAACATCAAAGAATTTCTCCAACGTAGAACATTTTGGACCCTTTAAAGTGCTAATATTGATTGTGAATGAGTAGCTCCAACCTTATTTGTACCCAGACTCCCTTACTCCTGGAGTCTATGTCCTGGGACAAGTGCTTCACATGACAGGAAAAAGTTATAATGAGATTTTTATGCAAATGATGATTGAAGGCTTACTCTGCCCTACTACATTTATAATTGTACCAAGCACAATGCCCCTAAAGGATCAGCTAATCATGCAAACAGTGTTAAGGCAGAGCACAGGGAAACACGTGTTTACCACGGGAACTGGAGAGGTGCTAGGATTACACAAGTTGCCTCACTCCTTCTCTACACTCAACTCACACAGAAAAACTTGAGAAATGCCTTGAATTCCTTCTTCTTCTGTAATTCCCTGTTCCTCTCCTCTCACAAATTCACAGACACTTAGAATCACTCCAAATTAATAACAGGAGTAACTAGAATGTGCAGTTCATGGGAACAGCAACTGCCTTTGGTGCAGGACTATCCCCCAGCCCTTCAGCAGCGTGGGCCCAAAGGTGCCCCACCAATATTGGACTATGCAACGAGAGCAGTAAGTGAGAGAGCTCATGTAAGTGTATCATTAACTCACCATTTTACCAACGAGCCGAAATACGGACTGTACAGGTTTCTCCATTTTAGACTGACTCTAAAATGCTCAAATTTCCTATTTCTTTTTCTCAAAATGGTTTATTTTCCCTCATTTCATTTCCACCATCATCTCCTGCACCACCACCCCCTAAAAAAACTATGTTTTTCCTTATGGCTTTTGGGTCAGAAGGAAATATTTGTCTCTAGACTATCGTATTCAGTATATGGTTACAGCCAATTGTTCTCAATAAAAGCCCAATTAACTACCATTCAAATGACTAGGAATCCCAATTAATCAGAGCTATGAAGAGAGTCTCCTTTGGGGAAAGGAAGAACAAACACATTTATCTTTCAGAAGGCTGCAATCATACACCAAAAAGCTTTTATCACCAATTTGCTGGGAAAAAAAAAAAAAACTGAGCAGGGAGTACAGATATCAAGAAATATCCTGTTATTAATTTCAAGGTTCTGAACATAATGTTTACAAGATGCTATAACACCTTCAAATGAACAAATAAGAAGTTCAACATTTTTGCCAAACTCAAATCACTATAACAAAATCGGTCAAGGCATTTTAGAAAAATTTCTAACAACTGTGTTTTTTCCTTTAAGGGTGAGGGAGGTCAGAACAGGGCAATTCTGCTCTAGTTTCTCCTTGGTCACCCCAAAACTTAAGTTCATTAGACTCTTCCCAACCCACATTTCTGCTACAGAGCCGTTCACAGCCAGGGTGATCCTATGGGTAGCTCCCAACTTTAGCTGGGCTGTGTTCCCATCTATTAATGGCAGTCCTGCATGCCCCCTGCATGCCAGCTCTCTCCCAGCCCCAGACTAAACCAGCTGGGATAAGCATGTGAGTTGTGTCCTCAGCAGCCAGGTTGTAGGAACCTTGAGGACCTACTTCTTCACCTCCCACCTTACATGTGCTGAAACTCAGAACCTGAAGCTCCAACCCTTCACCCTCTGAACTGCTTCCTCAGAGGTGGCCTTTGGCCTCCAGTCTCCCATGCCTAAAATGTGCTCCCCACACCACTCTTCACCTGCCTTCCCATCACGTTCCACCTAGTCTGGGGGGAATTCATCAACCACAACTCTCCTCTGTGCTTAACCATGTCACATTGAAATCATCTAGTTAGGTGTATATATTCCCCCATTAGATTGTGAGCTCTTGGAAGCAGGAGCTGTGGCTTCCCCCATAGTCCTAGCCTCGGCTAAAGCACAGTTCCTAACACATCAAGTACTCACATATCAAACATATCTTGTATGAGGGGCACCTGGGTGGCTCATTGGGTTAAGCCTCTGCCTTTGGCTCAGGTCATGATCTCAGGGTCCTGGGACTGGACCCCAAAACAGGCTCTCTGCTCAGCAGGGAGCCTGTCCACCCCCTCCCCGCCTCTCTGCCTACTTGTGATCTCTCTCTGTCAAATAAAAAATCTCTAATATACATATATATATTTATATTTGTATCCTGTATGATTAGTAACTCCAAGACACTGGAGTGGGGGGGGGGCTTTAAAAGGCTGGGGTAAAGGGACGCCTGGGTGGCTCAGTTGGTTAAGCAGCTGCCTTCGGCTCAGGTCATGATCCCAGCGTCCTGGGATGGAGTCCCACATCGGGCTCCTTGCTCGGCAGGGAGCCTGCTTCTCCCTCTGCCTCTGCCTGCCACTCTGCCTGCCTGTGCTCGCTCTCTCTAACAAATAAATAAATAAAATCTTTAAAAAAAAATAAAAGGCTGGGGTACAGCCACACAGTCAGGCTGGCGTCAGGTGTCAGAGCATGTGTGTGCCTGGGTATGTGGGAGTGTGCCTACATGTACAGAAGAGAAGGGGCTGCCTTGTTCTGTGATCACGCTCTACCCCTGTACCTCTAAGTCAAGGTCCCAGTTAAAGCCCCCTTTCCCTTTTTTAATCCCAGGGATTGGCTATAAAGACTCACTCTTCTGCCACAGACCTTTGAGGAAGCTTCTCTCCTGTTTGTCTTAGTGTTAATTAGGGAACTACACTATTTAGTATTTATTCCCTCTTTCCTATCCCATAAGCAAACAAAAGTTTTAGGAGCTTCAGTGATTAGAGAACAGGACAAAAAAATAACCCTAAAGCAAATCTATCTTCTCAGTCACTCCAGCTTGACTCTGTGGAAGAGCACGAAGCCATGCTGAGTACTAACAGTGGAACTGGATGTACAAGAAGAGGCAAATGTCACCACCGACTTTCTGAGCATGTCTTAGAAAGGCGGGGCAAAAGGCTGTGGTGAAGATACCATGAAGGGACAACCGTACAGTGTCATATCACTGGCACTCAAAGGAAATGAACTGTCAAGCCGTGAAGAGGACTTGGAGGTATCTTAAATGTATATTACTGAATGGAAAGCGAATGTGAAAAGGCTACATACTACAGGACTCCAACCATAGGACAATCCAGAAAAGGTACAACTATGGAGACAATCAAAGACCAGTGGTTGCCAGAGACTGGGGAGAGGGAGGCATGAAGAGATGGAGCAGTTTTTAGGGCAGTGAACCTACTCTGTATGATTCTGTAATAGTGGATACACGTCATTATATGTTTGTCAGCGCTCACAGAATGTACATCACATGTCTGATGGGCAACAGTGAACCCGACCGTGAAGTATGGACGTTGGGTGATTCTGATGTGTCCACACAGGTTCACTGATTCTAGCAAATGGACCCTTTGGTAAGGGATGCTGGTAGTTGGGGAGGCTGTGTGTGCGTGTGGAGAGTGGGCACATGCAAACTCTGCATACTTTCTGCTCCATTTGCTGCAAACCTAAAAGTGCTCTAAAAAAAACCCCCAAAATCCATGAAAAAAAAATTAAAATTAAGAAACTTTTTTTTTTTTTTTAAAGCAAGAAAGAAAGGTGAGGTATTGGCTCTCCATATGCCTCCAGAGGCACCAAAGCCAGGGAAATCCCTCCAGGGGCCTCACCCCTGTAGGGAAGAGCCCAGGGACAGATGGAGGGTGAGACAAGGCGGGGGGGGGGGCTGGGCATCAGAAACAGTGATGAAGAATCGGGGGCCATCTCAACGTGAACTGTCGGTATCCGAGTAATGAGGTTGAGCAGCGGCTACCCAGGAGTATTCTAACCTGCCAGAACTGACCCTAAGTAGTTGTAATCTCCCTACTTTCATTCCCACTGCCACCTCGGCCTGTAATTTGAGGGCTATTCCCCCATACCAGCACCTTAAGAACGGCTTCTAGAGTGTAACAACTCAGCTAAAGGACACGAAGAGAAAATGTAACTTCCTCAAATGGGAAGCCATCTGGCTTTCCTCAGCAGTGGAAAACTCATCAACTGGAATTGAATATCACAAGGCTGCAGCCAGCAGAAGGAACAGGCAACCTATTTAGGAGACGTGCTGAGGGCCCATGAACCCGCAGAAGGGCTCATTCCTCCAGCCCTCCAAGCATGGCATTCTGGATGCCGTGAGCCAACATATGACAACATAAAAGCAATGCAAGAATCAAGGTGCACTGTGAAATTTCATCAGCCTCTGGGCAATGTAAAATAAGGACCGCAAACAAGAGCATCAGGTCATTTGGGAGGGATGGTCTGGCTCATCAAGTACAAAGTAGCTACTCAGGTTCACACAAAGTGAAAGTCAGGGACACTTTTTCTAAGTAAGAACCTATCATCACTTGGCTCTGATTAGGAGCTATTGTATCTCTCAAACTTCATCTTTCAAAAGCATTTTTGCTGCCTGAACAGCTCTTACTATGTGCCCTTGGGTCTTCATAAATTGCCACCTGATATATTTTTCAATAAATTAAATCCTTCTTATCTTTCCTCAACTGGCCAATAACTCCTCACCTATTAGTAGGTTCCCTCTACTCTTGCTGTCCTCTCAATTTCCAGGAATCTTGCAGATTTCTCTGTGTAATCTGGCAATTCATTGTATCATGTTGCATTCTTTCTAATACAGGTTCTACAGGGTTCTAGGACTATGACAGGTAAGATATATTCCCATGCTCAGTGCAGAGCCTGGTGCTGGGCTGCCCAGGGCCAGGGCACCCTGGTTCCCTTACACTCCTGCAGACTCAACATGGGCAGTGTGGGCCCTCTGAGCCTCACCTCACCCCCGTGCAAAAGGCAGAGAGGAGAACGTCCCTTACAAGCCAACCCAAAGGCCATAGAAGCATAAAGTCAGGGCAAACATGCCTGTAACAAATACCAACTTTATCCTCCTTCCCACGTGTGATCTTCTGGCTCTATAATTTGGCTTAAAATCTGTGAGGGCAAGAAAGAAGACTCACAGGGGGCTTGGCTAGCTCAGTCGTGGAGCATGCAACTGTTGACCTTGAGGTTGTAAGTCCAAGCCCCACCACGGGTGTAGAGATTACTTAAAAATAAAATCATTAAGGCTCAGTGGGTTAAAGCCTCTGCCTTCAGCTCAGGTCATGATCCCAGGGTCCTGGGATCGAGCCCTGCGTTGGGCTCTCTGCTCAGCAGGGGGCCTGCTTCCCTTCCTCTCTCTCTGCCTGCCTCTCTGCCTACTTGTGATCTCTGTCAAATAAATAAATAAATAAAATCTTTTTTAAAAATTTTAAAAATAAAAAGTAAATAAAATTATTAAAACAAAAGAAAACAAGGACCCACAGCTTTCCTGTATTCCTTTCAGGGCATTTTGCCATTCGGAATTATAGTACGTGGTTCTAAAATAATGGCTTCAAATTAAGTACAGTTATTTCTGAGTAATGGAGTTTCAGGTCTTCTTTACAATTTCATGCACCATATAAATACTAAAGAGTTCCTGCTAGAAAGTTCAAACACCCATGAAATAAAGGGAGTATTTTAATGAACCACTAAGTCCGCATCCCTCTGATTCCATGGTTCCCAACTCATGGGCAGTCATTTCACCCAGAGCCTCTCCCTCTGCCAATCATCCTCCCTGGCCATTCACTTGAGGCAAATTCCAAATACCATACCATTCCATCCTCACGGTTTTATAAAACTGGTATTTTTCATCAGAAAATGAATAAAGTTGTTGTCACTTCAAAAAAACTTATCAAGTTAGGCCTATCCGAGTTCCAGCCACCCCGTTCCCTGCTGCACACAGCAAGACACAGATGACCTAACAGGGACTCAGCGGGCCCAAGGTAGGTCTCCTGGCAGCAGAGGAGCTGGCTGGCTGAGTGTGGGCAAGACAGCCCACCCCACCGCTCTCTGCCCAGAGAGCCCTCCTCCTGAGGAGGAAACTCAGGATGTGAGGTCTCTGAGGCTCCAGGTCATCCTGCTGGGGCATAACTAGGACTTTCCACTTTTATATGTTTCTCTGTCATTTCCAGCAATGGCTTCACTAACCAGGGTAACTTAGCCTCTACTTGTTCTTTGTGAAAAAGAACAAATACATATTCTGGTAGCGAAGTCTTTTCTAGAACCAAGTTTCTTCTGTAGGACACTTATATTTAAAAAACAAAAAAAGAATGGGGCACCTGGGTGGCTCAGTGGGTTAAAGCCTCTGCCTTTGGGTTGGGTTATGATCTCAGGGTCCTGGGATAGAGCCCCACATTGGGCTCTCTGCTCAGCGGGGAGCCTGCTTCCTTCTTTCTCTCTCTCTCTCTCTGCCTGCCTCTCTGCCTACTTGTGACCTGTCAAAAAAATCATTAAAAAAACAAACAATATGTGTGTGTGTGTATATATATATATATACACACACACACACACATACAGAACAGAATCTATATATATATATATATACATACAGAATAGAATTCTGCTGGAGTCTCTTGTCTCTATCCTTAGCGAATCAGCAAAAGCAATTCTCCTGCTCCCTCCCTGCCCTGGGATGAGATGACCAGTCTCCCCACAGAACTGAGCTGTTAAAAATCACTGGTGCAGGTGGCCAGAGGCCTTTGGGGAAGGAGGACTCCCCAGAGGGTACTCTGTGGTGCCCTCTAAGGTAACTGAAATCATTAAAAAATTATTTGGGACCAACTCATAATTCAAATACAAACTACTCAGGGCATTGTGCAAGCTGTGTAGCTCACGGTGGACTTTGATTCTCCGTGTCTATACTACCCCATATGAGGCTACTAGCCACACAGAGCTGGGGAGCGCTGAATGTGCACCTTCTCTGTATCAGTGTGTACAGGGACTGGATGGAAGTCCGGAGAGCTGGAAGACTTACAAAGTCTTATGAAGACTTTACTTCTTACAAAGAAGTATAACACTTTATTAATAATTTTGATGTCTTTTGAAATAGGAACATTTTGATGTAATGCGTTAAATAAAATTTATTTAATTTCACCTTTTTAAAATGTGGCTGTTAGAAAATCTAAAATTTGGGAGTGCTTGGGAGGCTCAGTGGGTTAAGCGTCTGCCTTCGGCTCAGGTCATGATCTCAGGGTCCTGGGATTGAGCCCCACATCGGGCTCCCTGCTCAGTGGGAGGCCTGCTTCTCCCTCTCCCTCTGCTGCTCCCCCTGCTTATGCTCATTCTCTCTCTCTCTTCTAATTCCTTTTCATAACGGCATAAATATGTTTCAGGTTAACCCAGCCTCACTAGTGTTATTTGAACATCACCCTAAAGCTAAAGTTAATTCACTTGGACTTGTTTTTAATTATCTTGTATACTCCCCCTAATGATTCCTTACAATTCCCATTAACACTTGAATATTTAAGTGTTCCAGTAAGACCATTACAGCTACCCCAAGCACAAAATACCACGTAATCATCAGATAGACCCCTTCAGAATGAGAACCAAAACATTTAAATGCTGTTCTATTTAAAAAGCAATTCCCAGTCCATATTTTTTTATCTCACAATCGGAATATGATAACATTTCTCCTGGCTATCATGACCTTGGGTATTAGAATTACACTCTATGCAGCTGAGAAAACATACAGACCCATGTTTCTACTCTAAGACAAGGGAGGGCTGGGCATTTACCATAAACCAGGAGGAGAGCCACTCACCTACCTTCTACTGGTTTTCAGTGAATGAAAGCATGAACATCTGATTTAACCAGGTATTAAACACTGATTTTTTTTTTAAGTTTTATTTATTTTAAAGAGAGAGTGTGTGCACAAGTGAGCAGAAGGGGCAGAGGGAGAGACAGAGAGAATCCCAAGCAGATTCCACACTAAGTGTTCAACCCAATGCGGGGCTCAATCCCAGGACCCCAAGATCACGACCTGAGCGGAAACCAAGAATTGGCCACTTAACTAACTGAGCTACCTAGGTGTCCCTGAGTTTTGTTTTGTTTTGTTTTAAAGGGAAGTCAAACATTATGCCTGACCTCTTGAAGGTCAGTAGACTTTAGGGTGCTTCCCAGTTATGTTTTCCTAATCATCAGCAGGGATCAGAGTAAGTTGGACCTTTTCTGTTTTTCCTATGACTCCAAGGAAACAGAGGAACTAAGTAAAACCTCCATTATCTAGCCCAACAGCACTCAAAAGGTGGTCTGCCCACCACCCGTGCGTGACTGGTGCGCAGTAAGTACAGAAACGGAGAGTAAACATTTGGAAGCTATTACAGCAATTCAACAATTTACACTGGCTAAATGTGATTTTAAAATGCTTATATTTTGTATTTTTTTTTCAAATATTTCGTTTTTATTGCATTTTACGGAAGTAAGCCAGCCCAAAACAAATTATAAATTGAATAAATGACCCTTCATTTCAGAAACACTAAACCATCTCACCAGAATCTCCAATTTTCTGGTCACCTCAGTCTACACGGTTAAGAGCTGGGGGTAGAAGGAAGCACATGCGGAAAGGGATCTGGGACTCTGTTTTTAGGGGAGAGAAACTACCGCTTAGGAGAGGGTGAGTCCAACAGAACAACTTGTGAGACGTAGCTCAGATGAGGGTCTGTAACACAGTCCTATTTGCGCACCCACAATGACAACGCCCTCCTTCTTCAGTTATAGAATGCCATGGATTAGAAGCCACATGGTGCTGCTATAATCCCATGGTGATGGGTCCCAGTTTCAGAAATAACCAATTATATACAAACTCAAGTTCATATGTGGAATGATTACACCTCAATGAAGCACAAATGTCAAGTGTTCTTTCCCCATGGGTGGAAATTCAAGTGTTTTTTAAAAGCCAAGTGGAGATTAAAAGCTAAAAACTCGTAGGTAAGGAGCTGATCCCTAAGCACCAAGCATGTACAGAGTGTTCTGATCAACGGGAAAATGGGCAGGCAGCCCCTAAAGAAGGCACAACAGAGCCGGTAAGACAGATGGTTCCCGAAGCTACCAGGGCATCCAGCAGCGTAAGTGCGGAATGACTCTCAGACTGGCAGACACTTCAGTTACGCTTGGTCTCTGCACTCGCTACTTAGCCCTGGCTCCAGCCAATGGGGGGGATCCTAACAAGGCTGCATCCCTCTGGCAGCTGGGACCCAAGGCTGAGGACCTGAGCAGGGAGCCAGGCAGCTCTGCTCCCTCCACAGGGCCGGCAGTTATCTAGGAGCCTGGGCAGCCACTTTCCCTCCATGCCTCAGTGTCCTCATCTGTACAGAGGGTTAATAAGCAATATCCCTCAGGGTTAAGGGAGAGTTGGTTTTGTTGTTCAAAGATTCAGGAATTCCAGAAAGCTGTAGACTGAAGGAAAGGAGAAGCCACAGCCCAGAAGAGGAGGGGGATTCCTGGGGCAAGGGGACTTTATGGGAAATGGGAAAGGGGAAGACACTTCCAACCCGGAGCACTTCCCCAAGCCTGGACGTTGGCCACAACAGAGGAGGGAAGCCTGACATGTGGCACCTCGGGGACCTGTGTTTTCCATGAGAGATGGGAGGAGCATGTGCTCTGAAAAGGGGGTGCTGAAGAGGGGATAGTGTAAAGGGACTTATACCAAGGTGCTAAGTCTGCATACTGCCCAGGAGAACCCAAGCATGCACGGACCAGAGGCCCTTAAAAGGACACCACATGGGAAGAGGGCTGAGCAGAGGGGGTGGTCATAATATGTACATCCCTGATGGGCCCGCAGAGGTGGCCATGAGGCCTTTGTTCACCAGGGCTCAGGGTGAGGGCATCAGGGAGCTCAAGTCCCGCAGAAGAGGCCTATTGGAAGGAGGAAGTGAAAGCAGGGAAGCTAACCCAGTGGGAGTTTCAATACAGAGGTTTCAGTGAGGTCAAAGAGCAGGCGAAGGACGGAGGGTGCCATCAAGGTGAACAGATAATGTCAAGGGGCACGATTTCTGGATAAACCACACCTCACTCGGGGTGAGGCTGTGACAACTGGGAGGTAAAGTGGTAGCAGAGGGCCAGTCAGGAGTCCGTTCTGGAGCTGGGATGTTCACAGGTTCATGGGCAGGGGCGCCGCAGCCTGGACGTGGGGAGACATATGGGCTCAGCTGGAGGATTCCATCCCATGGGCATGACCTTGCCCTTGAGTGCTTGCACAAAACTTTGCTATCCCAGAGAGTACAGCGGTTCAGCACCAAGGCTTGGAGCTCTTTGCATCCACACAGCGGGGCCCAGCTTTGTTCCTCAGAGCCTGAAGCTTTCCAGCGGTCCCAGAAGGAGGCATCAAAGACGGACACTCCACCCCGCCCCCAGCTTAACTGGCCTGATACCCTTACCCAGGAAAGCCTTGTGAACCTGAGCCAAAGGGCTGGTGTACACTTGTGGACTGTATAAGCCAGAGTAGAAAAATGGCTGATGTTCGGCGGAATCTTGTACAGAATAAATAATGGCTTTGAGGGAAAAAAGAGAGAGTAAGAGAGACTAGGGAGGGCCCAGAGCAGCTTCCTGAAGAAGCCAGGGCTGGCCAGAGAGATGCACACAGCTGAGAAGCAGCCACCGGGCCAGGACAGAAAGGCAGAGGAGGAGTGGATGGACATGTCAAGAGGGTAGCTGTGTGGTGGCAGCAGGGAGCCGGGTGGCCCACAGGGCAGGAAAGAATGCAGCCAGGAAAGGAGGCTGGAACAAAAGTACTGGGAAGCAGCTTTTGGGCACAGTTTGGTCTCTGACACGACACAGAGTCAGCACACACTAACTTCTCATGTACGTGCAGACCTCTGGCTGGTACCACTCATTCTGGTGTGACAAGTCTGGCAGAGAGGGGGGCAAAAAGGTTTCATTTAGGAGGGGGTGCTGTCAGCAGCCCACCTAAGGGCACATATGTGCGGAGAAGCCTCCAGACAATAGAAAGCCCCTGCCAACGGAGTATTTCTTTTGAGACAAAGGCTATGCATTGTGTCAAGCCCAAGAACCCAGGAGGAGGAACCTAACTTACAGAACTAGAAGGAAAAGAGGTATCTGTCATGTTCTACCAAGTGCCAGGTAAGAGATGCAGCATCCCCACACCTCAATACATGGGACACAAAGAGAATGAAAGGCAGCCCAGTCCCTGTCCTGCCCTGGGATGATGTGATTCAAAGGAGACGGAAAAAGTGGACAGCAAGAGACCTGAGTGACTTTTCAACCAAACAGAAGATACATTTACTATTAAGGATTTTTTGGTTTAAAACTGGTTTGTGTATTTTTTTCTAAAGATTTTATTTATTTTTTTGATAGAGAGACACAGCGGCAGAGGTAACACAAGCAGGGGGAGTGGGAGAGAGAGAAGAAGGCTTCCCGCTGAGCAGGGAGCCGGAAGTGGGGCTCAGTCCCAGGACCCCAGGTTCATGACCTAAGCCGAAGGCAGACACTTAATGACTGAGCCACCCAGGTGCCTCTGGTTCATGCATTTTTAGGGATAATAATTACTCTTCCAAAAAGAACCTCCACTTTTAGAGTTGTGTACTGAAACACATACACGTGTACACCCACAGATGAAATGCTAGGTGGAAGGTTTACTTCAAAACAACTGAGAGGAACAGGATGGGTTACGGACAAAGCAAAATCGATCATGTGTTAACCATGGGAGCTGGGTGATGGGTACGTGGAGGCTCGCACTGTTCTTCCTACTTCTGCGGATGTCCGCCATTTCCAATTAAAAAAACAAATTGAGGGGCGCCTGGGTGGCTCAGTGGGTTAAAGCCTCTGCCTTCGGCTCGGGTCATGGTCTCAGGGTCCTGGGATCAAGCCCCACATTGGGCTTTCTGCTCAGCAGGGAGCCTGCTTTCCCCTCTCTCTCTCTGCCTGACTCTCTGCCTGCTTGCAATCTCTCTGTCAAATAAATAAATAAAATCTTTAAAAAAAAAAAATTGAAGGCGACACAGGAAGGTATAGTACATTGTGTTTCACCTAATCGTGTTAGGACAATGACATTTCTGCAACAAACTCTAAACTCTGGAAGTGTGAAGGAAGGTGCTTTGGCCTTTAAAGGCAGTTCCTGCAACAGTTCCATTGGGAAGGAGCAGTTCAAGTTTTCTAAAGAAGCAAGACTTGCCGGCTGTACATACATGCAGTCACGCCTGAGAAGGCCCAGGGCCTACACCTGCCCCAACAGTGTGTCACCCTGACATCAAAATTTGGCACTTTCCCCTCTGATGACATGAAGTAAGGCTGACTGATTCGCAGGCACGAGGGGCAAGAGACTCTTGTCACGCTTTGTTGCCCATTGAGGAATCAATCAATGCCAAGGTGCCAAGTGTCAGGCCCATCTCTGGAGCACTATCACTGTGACTGGCATCCCCATTTTAAAACCACCAGAAAGATGGCAAAAATCCAGGGGGGGGGGAGAAAAATAGGTAATACCTGCTCTAAAAGTTAATAGCCAATAATGGTGATTTGATAATCACCAATAGCCCTCAATTAGTAACAGTCAACGGACCCAGCCACCACCCCTCCATACATACAGACACCCTTCCATCACCAAACTCAGGACATCTTATGCTACCACTTCCGGAAGAATGGTCTTAAGCCAGTGGTTTTCAGCCATGGGCAACTGGCCCTCGGGAAATGCTGACATTGTTTGGAAAAATGTTTGGTTGTCACAACTGGGGAGGGGGTACTACTGGCATCTGATGGTTAGAGACCAAGGCCATTGTTCGACATGTGACAACACACAGAAGAGTCCCACAGGATGAAAAATGAAAAACGATCTCGACTAAAAAAAGGTCAGTAAGCTTAAGTTGAGAAGTCCTGGCTTAAGCAAGTAGAATTAAGTGTTAAAGGAATTTCTAAACTCCTTCAGAGAGAGAGGGGGAGAAAGAGACAGGGAGACAAAGAAAGGCAAGGAAAGAAAAAGATAAAGAACTGACATGGTCTTTTACAAATCTTTTATATATTTCTACCAATATTTTTTTTCTACCAATATTCTTTAACCAGACATGATATTTGATGCCACATTCTCTAGTGTAACTCTCTTTTGTCCACTAACACGAGGAGCCAAACACTTGAGAGGCTACAATTGCCAAGACCAATATTTGCTTTTTTCCAACGGCCATGTTTACCCGAGATTATTCTGCTCTTGGTGAACTAGAGACCAACTGGCTGTTGACACACTTGGAAAAGGGCCAAGGAATAGTCTGGCACCCTTCCCCATGGGAGGCAAAGGAGAAGTGCGATCCAAGAAGATCTGTAAAAACCACCTAAGGTTTTGGATGAAACCACTCTGAAATCACTTTGGAAATAAGCTCCGATCACCAGAGGAGTCCTGTTAACATTTTCAATAGCACTGGAGTCTTGAGAAGAGGAAAGAAAAGGGGGAAACCACAGGAAGAAGGAAGTTCAGGAAGAAGGAAGAAAGAGAAAAATTAATCCCCAGAGAATTTAACAGAGCTTGGACTTGAAGAAAGCAGAAAGGAAAAGCCACTCACACGTGATTACTGTTCCATCAAGTATAGCTCTAAAGCCAGAGGGGACACTCTTTAGCTCATTTGTTAGCTCTGAAATATAACCCACAGCTGACCCCCACAATGATCAATAATAGCTTCTTATTTGAACTCTACTGTTTGCATTCACCTGTGTGGTGTGTTTACATAAGGAATTCAGGCAACAGAAATTCAGCTGCACCTAACTTCATACTCACCGGATTTCTCATATGCCACAGAGTTCTGTAGTTGATAGCCACTGCCCTTTACCACAAAAACTGAACTACAGCTACAGTAACTATCATGAAGTTCACCCGCTTGCATAAGCAGCAAGGATTTCTGGCTTAAGACTGTGCCAACCTTGCCTAGGAATTCCAGATGCTACCCTTTCGGGAAAGTGTGGGCACTACAGCACGCCCGAGATGGCAATCTTCATGTCCTAGCAATCCTGGGCACCAAATGCTTGGGCTTATGTTCCTGCCTCTAGAGGAAACTTTCTCAATATTTTGGCCTCTCCTAGAAAGGAGTTGAGGCTTTAGACCCAGAAAGGTCAGACCAGAGATGCCCAGCCCCAAGTGTCCATGACTTTGGGGTACAGAGGACAATGTTACAGCAGACCCTTTGGACCTCCCATAGGGACAGAGACCCAACCTGTAGCCCGTAATGGTTGAACAGTGGCCTCCCAAAAAGATATGGCCATGCCATAATCCCTGAAACCTGTGACTGTGACCACATTTGGGGAAAGTTATAGATTTACATATTGGTATTGAGAAGTGATCATCCTAGATTACATGAGTAGGTTCTAAATCCAATGGGAACTGCCCTTGTAAGGGCCAGAAGAGAAGACAAGAAGAAGGGGAGTCCATGTGAATCTCCTCCCTAGGAGTTTTATCAACGAAGGAAGATTAACTCATTCAAGAAAGAAGACTAGAAGTCAATACCACCCCCAGACTCTGACCCAAAAAAAAAAAAAACAAAAACAAAAACAAAACAGCTATCCTTCAAAGAGTCCATTCATCTTTCCCAAAAATCACATATTCTTTCCAAAAGGCCTACATCCTCCTCCTTTTTCCTATTTACCACATTTAGGCCTGAATTCTCAACCACCTCTTCCAATTACTCATTTTTACCCCAGGTGTATCTCTCCCAAGTCCATGAGGTATACAGGTTAATAAACTGGTTTTTCTCTTTTTAGTCTTTTATTATAAGGGGTCTCAGCTAACAACTCACAAAGGCAGAGGAAAAAGTACCCCCCAGCACATCTAAGTCACCCAGTTTGTGGTAACTTGTTAAGGCAGATGTAAGAAACTACCACATGGTCTAATACTGGGCTTGTCCAACCCCAGCATCTCACAATGGCCCGGTCTAGGATACCTAGGACAAGGACATCCTCCTTCCCACAGTCCCTCAAGAGCTGAGTGAAATGGAATTGAGGACAGGTGTTCAGCCTTGAGGGTCAAGGATCTTTTCCAGAGAACTAGCCCTGGCGCATGGTATAGAGAGAGTGTTTTTGTCTGGCATGGGGCAGAGCACCACCCGAAGAAACAACGCTTCCGAAAGGGTCTGTGAGAACAAACCTAGCACCTCAGGGGCCCTCTGATAAGAGACTGTCATCATGAACCACCTTTGCTGCCGTTTACTAAGGATTTCCCAAGGGCTACACACCAGATGCTTTCGACAACATTAAAAGGTAACTACTTAGAGTTTTGATTTCATTATTCTCTGCATTTTCTTTAAATTGCCCCCTCTTACATATATAGGCCTGAAAACACTTGCTTAGCGTAGCACCTAAGAAGAGAAAGGCCTGGTTGGCTTGGCTCCTGAGGAAACTGAAGCACAGAGTGGCTTGGGTAGTCTGCCCCAAGTCACCTGGCCAGTCAGTGGAAGAATCAATACGGTAACTGCAAGCCAGCCCTGCGGCCCGTGTCTTCGGCACCATGCCCACACACCATGCTGCCTCCCTACACACCATGAGGTCTGTCCCTTCCCCTCCAGCACACTCCCTACCAGGCCTGCCCCGGCTCCATCCTGCTATAGCAAGAGCTCCGTTCCTTGCCTCAGCCTTGGGCACCACCAGACCTCTTTCTCTTGGCCCCAATCCCTTACAAAGTTTAATTCGACAGTAATTAGGTATATAAAAACGTTCATGTCCTCCATCAAGGGCTCAGAGAACTCAATTCAACAGACAACAGTGACATCTGATCAGTTACATCGTAAGAACTACAGAGGACAAGAGGGGATTCCAGAGCTCTTAAACCAAACGGTCCCCTTCAGCTACAAACCAGCCCAGAGGCTTGTCGGAGTTTATGATCCCCTATAAAGGCTCACAGTATTCAAGCAAGGTCCTGCCACTCTTTGTCAGAAATATCACCACCCCAGGGGAAGGCATTCTCTGCTAACCACTCCAACCTCTTTCAGACCAAATCCACCCTCCTCCCCCCACCAGTTCCAATGAATCTCTAAGACTCAGAGGTTTACAACTCTCCCCCTAGGTGCTACCCCTAAGGGAAATACTTTGACAATGTGTTTCAGACATCTTAACAATGCCAAGTCCCTGAAATCAGCAGTAACAGCAAGGTAGGGAGATCCATTCTCACAGAATAATCTTAGACGCAGAAGTGCTTTCAAATATGAAGATGCTACACATTCATTCTTCATGCCAGGAAGAACTTGAACACAACTTCATGATCCAAAGAAGGTGCTAAGTTAAAGCTGTTGTATTTTCTCAACTGGGTATGACATGGCCAGAAAAATGCTGTTTATGAGAATCTGAGAAACTGCTTGCTCCATAAGAAGTGGAGAAAACAAAAGCAAAATTGTACTTATAGCATGACCCCAACTGTGTCAACCCAAGAAATAAACAAACCGACCAATCCCATCAGGGAAAACAAGACAGGAAGTTGGTCAAAACACAGATTTCTCTGGAGTGGTGGAGCCAAGGGTTTTCCCTTTTAATATTTTTCGTGCATTTTCTATAATGAACACGCATCGCATTTAGAGTTGAGCAAAGATGAACTTCATGTAAAACAAACCAACCAACTCCTATGGCCTCTGAGTCCTCCAGAGTGACTAGCACAGGGCTCCTGGCAAATGGGCACTGACCTCCCTCCTCAGCCTCCATGGCCGCTTCCCCTTCCCCCATGCACTCCCCTTCTGGCACCTTTCCTTACTTCATGTTCCTAGCATCTGCCTCACACCCTCCCCCTCAGTGCTTCTACACGCACGGGTGTGTGCTTCCCTCCTCCTCTCTCACACTGGGAAGGAGGTTCCAAGAGGGCATGGGATTTCATCTTTCCATAAGTCACTCCGGTAACCCCAGTGCCTAACGAAGTCTCTGGCAGATCCTAGGGTTCCATCAGTGTTGGCTGAAGGAGTGAACAGAGAAGCCTTGTACATCTCACTACCCATAGCCTCCTTGCTAACCCTTTCCCTGGCGGCCTGCCCCTCCGGCTCTCTTACACCTCACCAGGGGTCACCCATCCAACCTGTTTTCATGGAACATGTGCCTGGCCTCAAAACATTTGCCATGCTCTACGTATTTCCTTGCTACCTTAGCAGCAACAGCCACACCAGGTCAGCAATGATCACTGACACCTGAGAGCGTGTGCATGTCCTCTCCCTTGCCCTCACCATATCCTGGAGAGGGAGCTCTGGTTATCCCTCTCCTTTCACAAAGGCAACTGGGGCTTACGCAGGCCAAGGAGCACCCTCGCTTACAGGCAGGAAAGAACAAGGGCTGGCTGACTCCAAAGCCCGGGACTGGACCACACTCTGCTGGGGCCAAGAGCCAGTTTGTCTGTTCTCTGCAGCAGATGCTAAGCTTCTTGTGGGAAGGAGAACACACGCTGCTCTTCTGTAAAGGTGGCTGACTGCAGCACAGAGCAAACATTCTGATTCTTGCAGATTTGAGCTGCAGAGTGGTTTTAGTGTGCACTGATCCATTATGTGGGCTAACCCTCCCATATTCAGCATTTAAATGGTCTGCCTGGCAAAATGAGGGTCATCCAAACAAGTTTCAATTCATTCAGATTAACACATGGCTATGCAAGGAGTTTAAGGGTTCAACTGTTGCCAGAAATTGCCCCCCTCTAAGCAATTGATCGGAGGCACTTAATTAAGAAGTCGTATGTTAACTGTTGCACTTAAATATCCATTAGCATAGATCCCCTAAAAACCAGCTATTGGGCAATGATGTCAAATTTCTGTCACAGATCGTATTTCAAAAAGCTCTTTTAGGGACATCGCCTGTCATCCAGTGCAATTTATTATGTAAATGCTTTCCTATTTTCAAATTTTCCCTAGAATTCTCTAAATGAGATAACTTTCCATTATTCAAAACTAATGAAATCTTTTCTATACCCAATGAGTATTGTTAATGCTTCTCAAATTAGTTAGGAACTTGGCTCACCCCACCAAGTCAATGGAAAGTTTGGGCCCTGAGTGTTAGTGAGGCAGACCCACAGGGTCTCAGCACTCCCTAACAGCTAGTGTGGGGCTGTGTCTCATCAGTCCCTAATGAGTGGACACACAGGCATTAGCACCCCCGCCCCCATCCCTCTCCCCTCCTCAGGCTATTTGCACAGGCAACAAAGGGGGTATCCTTAAGCATTGTGCAGAGCAGGTATTGGCCAGTGGGAGGCAAGCAGCATCTTACATAGCACAATAAAACTAATGTGCTTAGGAGAAACAACCCAGAAGCAGGATTTGGAATAAAATCTGCGAGGTATAAAAGTGCAGGAGGGTCTAAACTGCAGTGCCAACAGAACTTCCTTTTCCAAGTCGAAAATCTTGGTCATTTCCAGATGGAAATGAGCACCGCCACCACCACGGGAATAGGCCCACTCAGCCATGCCCAGGGAAGATTCTGAAGGCCCCTCCTGTTCCCGGTGAGACCAGCCTCCCAAACCCACGTGGAAACTGGAAACCTGGGCTGGCTGACCCACACATGTTTCTCATCAAGTTTACAGGGGTGCAGGCCCAGACAAGGCCTCTGAAGGACCAATCTTGCCTCATACAAGATGTGTGGCTACAGTGTTTGAGCCTCTTAGTCTCCCTCCCTCACCCATAAACTAGGACACACACTGCTTAAAGCTCCAACCCTGGACGACATCAGGACATGTGCAATAATTTCAGAAGTTGAAACACCGCCACTGAGGAGATGCACCCTGTTGTTGGTTTTTTTTTTTTTCTGTTTTTATTGGTTTTTGTTGTTTTTAATTAAAAGCTGCCTAGGGACTCATTTAATGACCCACCAAGTAGGAATGACGTGCGTGGCCCAAGCTAGGCACTGGGAAATATGGAAAGGAATAAGGCCAGGGCTTTGCTCTAGAATGAGTGCCCCAGTGATGGGAGAGGGAAGACCTACCAACAAATGAGGACAATCAAATGGGATGCACACTGGGGTGTTCATCCTAAGTGTTTCACCACGGGGATTCTGGTTGTAATATCCATGGGGTACACACATCTTCAATGAACCACAGAAGGGTTCCCCAGGGAGCAGATAGGCTGGACGGACTCTGAAAGGCTAACAGAAACCATGCCTAAGGCACAGCAAGTGGGACAAGGGCCAGTGGGCCTAATGTGGAAGGGGTGGTGAGAAGGTACAGTCAGCAGGACACAAGGGCCAGGCACCACACTTCTGCTAATGCATTCCACCTTCACTGATCTGCTGTGACTCTAAGAAATCCCAAATTAAAGAGGAGGGTCATAACCTAGACACAGAGTCAGGCCAATCTCAGCCTTGCCCTGCTGTCTCATGACTCTGCCACCAGCATCCAGTTAATCAGATAAGGCAGCAAGACATAGGGGTAAGAGCGAACCAAAATGGTTTAGAGAAAAACAATCTTAGATCCCAAGCCGACAAGCCTGTAATAGCAACATAATAGCAACATATTTGGGCCATAAATTGGCTCCAGATTAAACAAACAAACCAAAAAACAAAACCAAACCAAAACAAAAAAACCCTCAAACATATGACCTAAGAGAAAACAGCTTCAAACTATTCTGATACCTGGTACCTACTACGTGCCAGGTATCGACAATTTGAAGATGAGCCCAACACAGCCCTTGGTCTCCAAGAAGTGGTGATTTAAGAAGAAGTATGAAAACCTTCATCTGACAGTGGGTGGTAAGAACTGAAAAAACTAAAGAAGAAGAAAAAAATAAAAGGTAAGCCAGGCTGCTCTGGGGCATGTAACAGACTGGGGGGCTCAGGACAGGAGGGACAAGCCAGGGGAGTTTCCTCAAGGGAAAGAATGTTTGCTTCTGAAGATTGAGAAGCAAGAGTAAAGAGGGGGAAGGGCCACCAGTGAGATCAACAAGGACAGCATTCCTGAAGGAACAGGAACCTGGCACTTGAGGGAACTCTCAAGCAGCTCACCAAGGCTGTGCCCAGGGGGGTCAGGAATATTCTAGAACATGAACGAGGAGTGGTGATCTGAAGACAGAGGAGCGCAGCAGGCCTCCAGACACAGTCACAGAAATCAATGTCCTCTTTTGCAAGCAAAGAGACTTTTTATTCCAACATTTTCTTCTACTCCATCTGTATCAAGTGCCTAGCTCATTAGCGCTTGGAAATGTTGGCCATTGTTACTGGATTTTCAGAGCCTTGTATGCACTCTTTGTTCAGTAATGCAGAAGGGAGGAGTATTTAGCCACTGGACTCCCTGAAGGGCTTTAACATAAAGCGAACTCACCTGTAAAATGGTCTCATAGCAGAGACCCTAATGTAGGCATCCTAATTATTCCACAGGAGGCTCTGGGCTCCTCTGGCGAAGAAAGCATTAACCGCTGAGGAGGGCGCTGGAGGAAATGCAGACACACCCGCCAAGGAGGGGCCTCTGTGGGGTGTGTTACATTCCTTCGAGAACCGGGCCCCCTGCTATAATTTGTATAATCAGACCAGAGATTGGACTACAGAACTGTTTCCCATTTATTACAATATCACACTCCTGCCCAGGAAACCCCACCCAAGCTTTTGTTTGGAATTCTTTTCCTTGATTAGGTGTAAGCCCTATTATTCCCGCCAATCAAAAATAACACATGGGTCTGATGAAGCCGCAGTGCGGGGCGCAGGGACAAACAGTCCTGTGCGAGAATCGGGATAGCTAGTTCTTCTCTCCTTTTAGAGTGAGGACTTCTTTTTCATTTCCTGCTCTGGAGAAGAGTGGGAAGCAGGGACATTTTGTACAAATGGAAGAGCAAGTCATATTTCCTCTCTGGAAAGAGCCATGCTACCGAGGGAAACACTCCCCAGGTTATGCCCACAGCCACGCACTGGGTCCTAGCCCTGAGGTCCAGGTTGCTCTCCCCACACTCGGCCAGCAGAGAGGGGGTAAGGAGGCCTCCAAGCCCCATCACTCCATTTTTGGAAATGCCGCTCTTGGTGGGGCTGCCCTGCACTTGGCCTCCCCACAAGAATGACAAAGCTGTGATGCTATCTGGCCTCTGTTATGAAATTCAACTGGCCTCCAACTCCAAGGGCTGAGCAACGGGGCAAGGGGTCTCTCACCAGACCCCTGGGAAACACAATCCAGAAAGGTTCATTCATACATGAAAGACAAGTTATAGGAAATTTTCATTTCAAAGCACTGAGATAAGAATTGGGGAAAAGGATAAATCACTTCATTATTTAGCAAGTGCTTGAGCCACGGAAGAGACCTGTTTTGGGATCTGCATAGCCTGAAGGGGCAGCCTGGGCTACCATGGGACCCAGGTCTCCTCTTGCCTCCACCATGGGATCCACGTCTCCTCTTGCCTCCACCAAAGCTGCCTGGGCAGGGCTGGAGCTCCGACTCTAAGGAAGCATTTCAGTGGTCAGGCAAGGGACCTCATGCTCTTGTGGCTTTGGTTCAAAGGGGCCAGTTTTGCCAATGGGATTCTCCCCAGTAACTCTAAGTCCAGATGAACTCTAGCTGGGAGGCTGGAAGATGAAGTCAGAAAGCCTGGGGCTGGGTAGCCATAGAGGACAAACAGGTAATCACGACCTCACAAGTTCATCTGGCTATCAAGGGGATAAAGGACACCCCAAGACAAGAACCAGGAGCCCAAGAGATCACCTTGATGCTCTCAGTCCAATTCCTACGAACCCCAGTGCTCTTCATTTCCCATCCTGGGAGATCTTCAAAACACACAGAAAACTTTTCTGTTTATCAAATTGGTGAATGGGTTTCTATCACCACCAAATATCCTTGCCTAAAACAAGCACTTGATCTAGGTCTGGTGCTGTGACTTATAATACTATCTCTGAGCCGGTATAGCAGATAAAAATCCTTAGTGGGTGATTGCAAGCTATGGCAGTATGGCTGTTCATGACAGAATATAGTCTCGCTGAACAATGGACAGCAAAGCTCACTTTGGACCAGATTTGCCAGGGGGAGCTCCTCAGGAGGGAAAGGACTACAATTTGCACATGAGGAGTAAGAAGGGTGTAGGTGAACAGTGAGGACATTACTAATCCCTCTGTGAAGCCAGGCTTCATCACCACAATTCTTCTGGGCTCAGTCCACATCCGCTGGCCTCAGTTCCTTAGACTGTAGCCCACGCAGAACTGGGAGAGGCTCTGCTGGCAAGCCGGCCTGCTTTGATTTTTGGTGATCCTAGTAAAATCCAGCAATCCCCAAAGGCGGCTACTTAGAGCTCTCTTATATAAGTCCCTGCACCCGGAAACACAAGAGCCAAGTCAGGCTGTGGTCAAAGCTGTGCCTCTGAGCTTCTCCTGGCCCACCTTGCAGCTCACATCGTTGGCAGAAGGGGGAGGGGACTGTCCAACCACAGCAGTCTGCATGGAATCAGGAGCTATATCCTGAACCCGTGTGATGGGTGTTCAGGGATGGGGGAGGGAGAGGAGGGTGCGATGAAAAAGATAAAACACAAGCAGGTCCTTAAGCAGCCTACCATTATCAGAGGAAATAGGACACCGACACAACTGACCCAATCACATGCCTACACACCCTAACCACTACGAAGTCTATGTAAAAAAGAAATCCTTTCTACATCACATCTGCAAGGAAATCTTCCTTGAGAAATGCAACTCCAACATAAAATGCCAATAGTTAACATAGGCAAGCTCAGTATTACTACACAAACATGGTTTTAATTACTCAAATGAATTATTCAATGATGGCTTTCAGATTTTCTTTCTTTCTTTCTTTCTTTTTTTTTTTTTAAGCAGCAAAGTGTTGTCTTCTAATGTTATTTTACTCAGAAACCTGATAAGCAATGTAGATTCATGAAAGCAGAGCCGCTCTGGTTGAAATGGGGGAATGGGAGTCTCGGGGTCCTGTGGGCTCTGGATGGGCCTCCACGGCACACACACAGCTCCAGGAATCACAGTTGGAAAACCATTCTTTTAAATGTATTAAGGACTTCCGGCTTTCAGGCACACATGGCAATTTAAAATTTACCTAAGGGAAGTGTTTACAGGTACAGTCTAATGAGAAAGGGCTTGAGCTTATATTATGAGCCTGTGACTTTAATTCTGCCAGCCCAACTTCTGGCAACACAGATAAGGACCCCCCCCCCACGAGGAAAGTGCCAGAGCCCTGAGGCATCACATCTCACATCTTGTATGCTATTCTCTTCCCCTTTTTACATTTGATTCTTTACATCTGTAAGTTCCCTGCTCCCAATGTCCCTTTCCATCTACCTACTAGGTGAGAGTTTTCTGAATTTCAACCCTATTTGTGTGTTGGCAGGGCACACCTAGAATGTGCCTCCATCTGCCTAAGGAAAACAGGACTGCCAGAGCCCAAGACTCCACCCCAGCCTGGGTTACTGCCACTGGCTAGATCGCTATACTCCACCCAGAGTCTCCTTCAGAAAAAAATCAGGCCAACCAGTTCATTTACATCACTCTTGCTCAGAGCGTGCTCCTAGGATTCCTGTGTTGTAGGGAGTCCTCAAATGCCTCAACATGCTCCTACACATCGTGAATTTCTTTGAGGAAAAACCAAATAGAACCTTAAGGAACCATGAACACTTTTTTCTGTGTATGGCATATCCCCCATCATTGCCATGTCCTTTGGGAAACAACCAGCAACTCAAACATTTCCCCTGGTTATTTTTAATTTGACACTTTCTTATAAATAGCAAACAGTTTCCTATATAGAAAAGCAAATCAGAAATGTATGGAAATGAACCAATAAACGGTGAATTTCAAGTCCCATTAAAATCAAGATGGTGACAATGATGCCTGCTATTAACTATTTAAAACTTTACTTCAACCTCTAGCCCAGAGAAATCAAAGAAAATGTTAAGAAAAGGCAGTATTTTTTTTTTTTGGCAAATGAAATGTCTATTTGCCTAGAATCTAAGTGGACTGGAGACAATCAGAAGGATTGTCTGAAAAATGTCATTTAGAAAACAAAAAATTCCAGGGCTACCTGGCTGCCTCGGTCCATAGGGTGTGTGTGATTCTTGATCTCAGGGTTGTGAGTTAGGGCCCCATGTTGGCAGTAAAGATTACTTAAAAAAAAAAAAAATCTTAAAAAAATATTCCACTCATATCAACAAAGTATAAAAGGAAGGAGGGGTGGGGAAAAAGAAAATACCTAGAAATAAACTTACCCATAAATATGTCAAATCAGTCTTACTTTCTGTGTTATTTCTGAATAACACAGAAGATATAAGTAACGGCGCTACCAGTGCCCAGACAAGAAGACCCCAATTTTGTACAATGGCAATTCTCCTTTCGTCACAGTTTATAAAGTCAACACAATGCAACCCACATTGCAACAGGATATTCTGTAGAGTTTATAAATCTGATTCTAAAGTTGAGCTGGAAGAGAGAAAGATTCAGCATGACTGAAAAATGTTTTGAAGAAAGAAAAACGAAGGAAGACCTATCCTAACAAAGCTAAATAAATACACTATAAAGCTACAGTAACTAAAAACTGTTACCACAGAAATAGATCATTTACTAGGATAGAGAGTACAGTAAGCAAACATATGGATATTTAGGATACAATCAATGTATCATTTAGAGTAAGTACTGAAGAGCAAACTATTATTTTTTTTTTTTTCAGTACGGAAAGAGACAACCATTTGATACATTCTGGAAACGTATGTTTGCACAAAAGTAAATATCCACAAAAATGAAAACAAAGTTATCACTTTCCCTCTGTGAGGCACAAAAACAAATGTTAGGTAGATAAGAGATATAAACGTAAGAACAAAAAACAAAAAACTATTAAACCAGAAAATATGGAGAATACAATTTTATTTACAAAGCCCATAAGATAAAAGTTCACTGATGTAGGAACACCACAGTTAAAGCTTCTGTTCTATAAACACTAATATAGGCGACAGAGACACTATTTACAAAGGATTTTTTGAAGAGGGAATTAAATTAGCTTCATTACTTTTTATCCTAAAGCATCATATGATATTTAAATTTGTTCTAACTAGTTAATCCAAATATTGTTAATGACCTTTTTTATAGATCTTTACCCAAAAAAGTTTAATTTAAAGGCACACTTCAACTCAGCCTTCCATAAATATTCAAACTAAAAATGAGTAAAGCCATAGAGTCTGCTTGCCATTTCTCAGGAATAAAAGTCTGAGGAATGTGGACAATTATCTGAAATATTTTACTTTAAATTCTCCTTAGTGCCTCTCCCATAGATGTTCTGAAAGAGAAACTATGTACTTCAAAGGGTGTGCCTCTAGGTTTTTGATGATTATCTGAATGCCTGCAACAGTCAACAAAAAGTATCATCCCAAGGGTAAACTAAGAATCTCACAGGAAGAGACCTTATAATTTCCAAATGGGAAGGGTTTTTTGGTTTTGGTTTTTTTTTTTTTTAATAGGATGACATTTAAATTGTGATTTTTTTCATAGCTAATGCTTTGTAAAAGAGTTTTTAAAAAAATCCACCTTCTGCCCAACCCTTAAGTTTTTTTCCTACACTTACTCTAGTCTTGCTGTGGAGTGTGGAATCTGGGATTGAGATGCAAAATTATCGCGTAAGTGACACTCCCTTACTGGAAAACAATCCTATGGACTTTAATCTTCTAGGCTTAGCTCACGGTTAGGTTAAGAAACTGACACTCAGGCATAATGCACACCTTTTCCTTTCTTTCCAGAAAACAGTCCTTCCTGGCCATAATAAAGTTGTACTTCTTATTTTACCTTTTTCTAAGGAGTTAACATGTAATCCTAGAGATGCACAATTTCTCACCATCCTGGAAACAGAATATGCCTCTGATTTAAAAAGTCTGCAATTTTCCCGAGTTTTTCCATCCATCAAAGCTACTCATGTTTTAGTTTTTCTCTTCCAGGAGCATTTTTACTGTGTAGCTCTAAATCATCCTAAGTGAAAACTATGGTTTTCTAATATAAGTAGGGTTTTAAACCACAATCAAAATTCCCTATCTACTCTCAACAACTGGCCCAAGAAGGTCTCACTTCCCTACCCTGAGTCAAGGCAGCCTCATCTGCAGGATCTCTTGTTACTCCAACGGGTCCCTTTGCACCTGACACACGGAGGATCAACAGCCATCCCTCCCATGTCCTCTTTTCTCCAGCCACGGTGAGGGCAAGGGTTCCAGACTCACTATCATGAATGTGTTCTTCACACTGTATTCGTTCCAGGAACATCTGTTGTAGTATTTTATACTAAGCGTCTTGACTGATCCTGGATAATGTTTACTCATTTGCATCATTTATTAGCTTCTTTTCTACCAGGAAACACAATTCTTTGAAATCCTCTGCCAAACCTCATGAGAGAAAATAAAATTTCAAGACGGATTCTGGGTTGTGTTCTGTCACTTAGGTTACAGGCAAAAACAAAAATTAGATTAGAAGAGATTTACCGCACGCTAATAGTCACTTAGCTCAAAAATCAAACAACAGCTATTGGGAAACAACATTTATGTTGTTTTTCCAGACAACTTAAGTATATTATAAATTATGAGAAAGCATTTTTGTGCCTGAATTATATAAAGTATCCAAAGCATAATGCAACCAGCATATAGAAAGCAAATAGTCCCTTCCATGTTAAATTGTGGGTATATAACGCATTTCTTTTCATGTGCATTTTCTTAAAAGACTTGAAATGACATACCAAATTTTTAACATTCTTGAGAAAGAAGTGGGAAAAGATAACAATGAAACTTTTACATTCTATTTTGAACTATCTACACGATTTGAGTTTTAACAACAATTTTGTCATTTTTAAAATATGACAAATGCAAAAATAATGCTGGCAAAGATGCACTGAAAAGGACATTCAATGGAAAGGTAAATTGCTTGTGGCACTATATATTGATACAACCTTTTTCCACAAGGTATGCAATAGCTGTAAAAATATTGATAACCACTGCCTGAGCAGTTATTTATTCTCTAAGTTTTCTATAATGTGACTTCTTTACCAAAAAAGCAAACCAGCTTAATATACTCATCACATTGCATCTCTAAAATGTAGGCTTTGGCAATGTCAGCTAGCTACATACTAGTACATTCGATTCCTATCTGCAGTAGTTACATTCTTCCAAAGTCACCACTAACCCTAAACTGGCAAAGACTAGACAGTTTCTCCATGGTTCCTGGGAGCCTCTGGTCACAACATTTTCATCCAACGACCAATGCATAGCCTTGTTTTATGCGTATTTCTGTTTGAAGACACCTAGAAAGATTTATCATTAACGCTGAACTCATGGCCAACAGCACTCTAACTCATGCCTGAAAGGAAGCTTATCTAACATATGTATTTTCTCTGTAAAGCACATAACAACATTCTCGTCCTTACGGACACTAGATAGCACTATACTGCACTTGGGGGTCATTTTTAAAACCAAAATCACGGGCGCCTGGGTGGCTCGGTGGGTTAAGCCTCTGCCTTCAGCTCAGGTCATGATCCCAGGGTCCTAAGATCAAGCCCCACATTGGGCTCTCTGCTCAGCAGGGAGCCTGCTTCCTCCTCTCTGTCTCTCTGCCTGCTTGTGATCTCCGTCTGTCAAATAAATAAAATGTTCTTAAATAAATAAATAAATAAAACCAAAATCACCAATGAAAAAGCACAAAAATCTGAAAAATGTGGCATTCAATAGGCCAGTAAGACATTTGTTTACAACAAGAGAGAGCTACAAGAAGAAGCATCATCTTGTCCGACCTCAGTCAGGAACAGGTGCAGGACAGGACTGGAATGTTTTGCCACTCGGCACACGTGTGGGTCCAAGACAGACTGTAAAAGCACCTGGAGTCATGATTTCAGGTTTACCAATCAATTTTAGCACGTAGAAAAAATCTGCAAATATGCAATCTGTGTATATTGATCACTAACTATTTGGCTTTTTAATAGTTACAATTAAATTCCCAAAAAAATCAATGCACAGCTGAGTAAAGAGATATCCAGAAAAAGCTTTCTTGTCTGTTAACTTGGTGGGTCTCAACCAGCGGTGATTTTTGCCTTCAGGACACATTTAGCAGTATCTGCCCACAAATGTGGACCCTCACGGCTGGCTCTAGTGGGTAGGGGTCAGGGATGCCTCAGATCATCTACCAATGCACAAGACAGCCTCTAACCACAATCATCTAGCCCAGAGTGTCAACAGCGCCAGTACGGAGAAGTCCTGCGAGGCCCCACTGACAAGATACATGTTTTTACATGTAACTTCCTGCACCTTCTCTCAAGGTACACTTTCATGCCTAAAACAAATCATTCAGGGTCAAGGATGGAGCTCAGACCTCGCTTCTTGGTGGCCCTTTAAGGTCAAATTTAATTAATTCTTTTTTTTTTTGAAGATTTTATTTGTTTATTTGACAGAGATCACAAGCAGGCAGAGAGACAGCAGGGCAGGGGGGAGGCGGAAGCAGACTCCCTGCTGAGCAGAGAGCCCGATTTGGGACTCGATCCCAGGACCCAGGGATCATGACCCCAGCGGAAGGCAGAGGCTTTAACCCACTGAACCACCCAGGCGCCCCTAACTAATGAATTCTTATTAAATACAACGGAGGACACAAAGCAGTTCTAAGTTATACTGAAAAGTGGGACTTTCCAGTCACTCCCAAGGAGCTTAGAATGATAACTGGGTTAATTCCAATAATAATGAAAAACATAGAGCCCATCTGAAATCTTGTTTCTCTTTTAACACCGAGTAAAAGTCATCACTGCATGGGAAATAAGCCATCTAGAAGTCCAGTGCCCAAGAGATGGAGAACCCAGCTCACTCCCAGCAACTTTCAGGGAAAGTCAGGAACCTGTGGGAAGGTTCGTAAAGCTAATCTGTCTGAGGAAGACTATTAGTAGGTCTTACTAAGGGGCACCTGGGTGGCTTAGCTGGCTGAGCGTCCAACTCTTGGTTTCAGCTCAGGTCATAGTATCAGGGTTGTAGCATCATTGAGCCCCATGCCAGGCCCCCCGCTAAGTGGGGAGTCTGGTTGAGATTCTCTCCTTCCTCTCTCTTGCCCCTCCCCCAGCATGCTCATCTCTCTCTTCTCTTTCAAATAAGTCTTAAAAAAAAAAAAAA